>OX122916.1:12487500-12512601 GCA_944738685.1 Synanthedon myopaeformis | reverse complement strand
GGGCATTTGAAGACGGGCTTGATATGCCCGCCTTCTCCTGCCCGTCCGCCTACGTCTGAGGGAAGCGAGACCCGCCTCGTCCTCTCGCTCCCTCTCAGCTGCCTCCTTCTGCGACATGACAGAGTCGCAGAAAGAGGCAACTGCTTTCCAGTTCGTCTCACTGTCAAGCATGGCTTCGACCATGCTTGGCAGTGAGACGTCTCCACCACCCAGCGCCGCCTCCAGCTCCTGGCGCTGGGTGTCCCAGGCCGAGCATACCTGGAGTGTATGCTCGGCCGTGTCATCGGGATCGCCGCAGTGGTGGCACTGCGGCGATTCCTCCCTTTTAATACGGTGCAGATAATGACCGAAACACCCGTGTCCGGTCATTATCTGCACCATGTGGTAGGTGAGGCTGCCTTTCCGGCGCCTCACCCATTCCTCCAACAACCTAACCTAACCTAACCTAACCTAACCTAACCTAACCTAACCTAACCTAACCTAACCTAACCTAACCTAACCTAACCTAACCTAACCTAACCTAACCTAACCTAACCTAACCTAACCTAACCTAACCTAACCTAACCTAACCTAACCTAACCTAACCTAACCTAACCTAACCTAACCTAACCTAACCTAACCTAACCTAACCTAACCTAACCTAACCTAACCTAACCTAACCTAACCTAACCTAACCTAACCTAACCTAACCTAACCTAACCTAACCTAACCTAACCTAACCTAACCTAACCTAACCTAACCTAACCTAACCTAACCTAACCTAACCTAACCTAACCTAACCTAACCTAACCTAACCTAACCTAACCTAACCTAACCTAACCTAACCTAACCTAACCTAACCTAACCTAACCTAACCTAACCTAACCTAACCTAACCTAACCTAACCTAACCTAACCTAACCTAACCTAACCTAACCTAACCTAACCTAACCTAACCTAACCTAACCTAACCTAACCTAACCTAACCTAACCTAACCTAACCTAACCTAACCTAACCTAACCTAACCTAACCTAACCTAACCTAACCTAACCTAACCTAACCTAACCTAACCTAACCTAACCTAACCTAACCTAACCTAACCTAACCTAACCTAACCTAACCTAACCTAACCTAACCTAACCTAACCTAACCTAACCTTTTTTTTTTTTTTTTTTTTTTTTTTTTTTTTTTTTCGAGGAGAAATCCTTTTATTGATTCCCTACCGCTGGCGAGACGGTAGGGGTATGTGGGGGTCGGCCGGCGGACGCCGCTATGCTATTCATAGCGGCCCGGCCACTACCCACTAAAACTCCCCGGTGCCTCCTTGCCCTATGAGCGGGGTGGACCGGGCTCTGCCGAGGCAACAACTCCGATCCACCCCAGGGCGGCCTAGCCAATGTCGGCTAGGCTGACGCCAATGGAGGATTGCCCGGAGACACCGGGGCAATCCTCAGACGGGGGGAGCCTGTGCAGGCACACACAGCTGGCCAGCTGTGTGCGCAGGTCCCCTAGGGCATTTGAAGACGGGCTTGATATGCCCGCCTTCTCCTGCCCGTCCGCCTACGTCTGAGGGAAGCGAGACCCGCCTCGTCCTCTCGCTCCCTCTCAGCTGCCTCCTTCTGCGACATGACAGAGTCGCAGAAAGAGGCAACTGCTTTCCAGTTCGTCTCACTGTCAAGCATGGCTTCGACCATGCTTGGCAGTGAGACGTCTCCCCCACCCAGCGCCGCCTCCAGCTCCTGACGCTGGGTGTCCCAGGCCGAGCATACCTGGAGTGTATGCTCGGCCGTGTCGTCGGGATCGCCGCAGTGGTGGCACTGCGGCGATTCCTCCCTTTTAATACGGTGCAGATAATGACCGAAACACCCGTGTCCGGTCATTATCTGCACCATGTGGTAGGTGAGGCTACCTCGGTGCCTCACCCACTCTTCGAGCACCGGACGTATCGCAGTGATAGTCCGGTGGCCGGCGGTAGGCTGGCGGAGTGCCTCGCTCCATGCTTGCATTGCCCCCTCCTGCGCTTCTGCGCGGACCCGTCGCACGTCCTCGGCGACGGGTCTTCCTCCTTGGGCCCTTGCCGCGGCCCGATGTCGATACACCTGGGACAAAACCAGGGCATCGACATCCCACGGTGGCACGCCCGCGAGGACGCAGGCGGCCCCGTGGCTGACCGTGCGGTAGGCCCGCACGGTCCGGGTCGCGATGGCCCTCTGAGGCCTTCGCAGGAGGGCCCGGGTGTGAGGAGTGAGGCACTCCGCCCAGACCGGGGCTCCGTAGAGTGCCATCGACCTTACCACCCCGTGGTAAAGCCGACGGCACGCCGAATTGGGTCCTCCCATATTCGGGAGGAGACGTCCGAGTGCGGCTGCAGCTCTAGTTAGCCGTGGAGCGAGGAGCTTAAAGTGCTCCTCGAAACTCCAGCGGGGGTCCAGTGTCAGGCCTAGGTACTTCAAGTACCTGCCGACATCAATCCGGACCCCCTCCACTCGGACGCGGAGCCCCGATGGGATCCTGCGGCGTGGGGGGTTGAAGCCCATGGCCCTAGTTTTATCTAGGGCCACCTCCAACCCGAGCAGTCGAATGCGTCGGACGACCAACGAGGTGCCGACCGACGCAAGATGTACCGCTTTCTCCCACGTCTGCGCTCTTGCCGCGACTAGGGTGTCGTCGGCAAAGCAGACAATCTCCATTTTGGGAAGGAGATTGCCTCGCAGGACCCAGTTGTACCCCAGGTTCCAAAGCAGGGGGCCGAGTACGGCCCCCTGGGGTACGCCTACCGCCACTGGTCGGCGAATTATAACGCCGTCTGCGCCCTCGTAAAGGACCACTCGCTCGGCGAGGTAGTCATCGACGAGGGCGCAGAGATAGGACGGCACCCGGTGGAAACGGAGTGCCGCCCTAATACATTCGTGGGGGAGGCTGTTGAATGCGTTGCGAATGTCGAGCGACACCGCAACAACAGCCTCCCCCCTGCCGGTGGCCTCCTCAGTCCACCCCTTGAGGAGGCCCACCGCGTCCATCGTGGACCGACCGGTGCGGAAGCCGAACTGGCGCTCCTCCAAGTTCGGCCCCTCAGTCTCCAGATGCTCGACGATCCGACGGGCCATGATCCTCTCCATGGCCTTGCCGGAGTCGTCGAGCAACACCACCGGTCGGTACCCGGACGGCGAGTCGGCGGGGCGGCCTTCCTTGCGCAGGAGGACGAGTCGCCCCGCCTTCCACCTCCTCGGGAATTTGCCCCGGGCGATGCATGCATTAAGCACCGCCCGGAACCTCTCCTCCAAAGGCCCCAGCGCTATCGCCAGGGCCTTGGCCGGGACTCCATCTGGACCCGGGGCCGTCTTCTTCCTCCCGATACGCTCCCTCACCGTCTCGAACTCGACGTCGGAGACGGGAGGGCCCTCCAATTCGGCCTCCGGCAGCGGTTCCGGAGGCTCCATGGGCGGGGGCTCGAACGGGCCTGGGGTCGGGAACAGCGACCCCACGACCTTGTCGAGCAGCGTCGGGTCGAAGTGGGCCGTGGAGGGGGAGCTCGACGCGAACTTCCCCCTCACGGCCCTGTACGGACGGCCCCAAGGGTCAGCGTCCAGGAGGGCCAGGAAACGCTCATGGGCCTCCTCTTTGGCCCTGCAGATGCCTTCCTGCAGGGCGTTATGAGCGTTCCTGTACGCCTGACGAAGGAGGACCTCTTCGTCAGGCGTCCTCCTGGAGCGTCGTCTCCGGCATCGGAGGAGAGCTCTCCTGGCCGCTAGGCATGATGAGCGCAGGGAAGCAATCTCCTGCGCCCACCAGTACACCCTCCTCCAACGAGGAGGAGGGCGCCACAGCGGCATGGCGGCATTGCAGACTTCCCGAAGGTCGTCTGCAAAGTGGTCGGCCATGCCGTCGGGATCCCCTGCGAGGTGAGGGGGGAGCGACGACCATTCCCTCACCATCGCGGCCTCCTCCGCCACGTCCGGGCGGAGCTTGGCGAGTGCCCACCTAGGGAAGGCGACACCCGCCGTGGGGTCCCGACGCTGTGGGGCCCTAGCGGCCTGCGTGGAGACCTCGTATCGGACGTAGAGGTGGTCCGATAGGGTCTCCACGTCTTCCACTACGTTCCAGGCCCGGATTCGGGCAGCGAGGGCAGCGGTGGCAAAGGACACGTCCACTATGGACGTACCTTGCCACCGTACGCACGTGGGGGTGGTGCCTTGGTTGAGCACCTGGAGCCCCAGGCCCAACGCCCAGGACTCCAATATACCCCCCCTCACGTCCGTACTGGGGGACCCCCACGCCGAGGATTTGGCGTTGAGGTCCCCCGCCACCAAAACTGGGAGTGGGGCCGCGCGCCTCACCACTCCCTCCACCGCAGCCAGGAAGGACTCGAAGTCCGCCCGACTGCGGTTCGGGGAGAAGTAGGTCGACACGACCACCATTCTCCCATAGTTCGCTGCCACGAACCCGGAACCTCTTTCCCTTAGGGAGATGGGAGGAGCGCATCCCCCCGGTCTCACCACAACGGCAGCGGAGTCGTCCAGGTCCCCCACCCAGTGGGGGTTCTGGGGAACGTAGTACGGCTCCGCCACCACCGCCAGGCTAATCTCCCACTCCGCCATGGACTGACACAGCAAGTCCTGTGCCCCGGCGGAGTGGTTGATGTTCGCCTGGAGGATCCTTGTGGGAGACTTATTGGGCATTGGTTGTGTCCATGCGCTCCTCCCTTGATACGCCCGTGGCCCCTGGCTTAGCCGCACTGAGGCGGCCCCTGACGGCAGGGGGGGAACAGTTCATCCCCCCCATTCTGTGATTGGCCGGAAGGCCGGCGTCCGTGCAGACGGCGCATTTAAACGCCGCCTCGCACTCATTGGCGGAGTGCCCATCCAGTCCGCAGCGGTAGCAAAGGCCGCTGCGGTCCTTTTTGGATGGGCACCTGACGACCGGATGGCCGAGCCCCATGCACCTGAAACAGCGCATGGGACGCTGCTCGATCAGTTGGACGGAGGCGGAGCTCCATCCAACCGTCAATCGGCCCCCGGTCACCAGCTTCCTGGCGGCGTCAATGGGGCAGGAGGCAAAAGCCGAGCCGAGCCCCCTGGCTCCAGGGTGGACCTTACCCACCCTGAAGTGCTCGGGGGGACAGCCCGTGCTCAGCGCCAACGCGGCCTGCAGCTCCTCGGCCGACACCGAGTCGTCAAGCCCGTTGACCCGGATGTCCGCCGATTTAACTGGGCGCGTGACTTTAGCCGCGTCCCCCAGCGCCTCGCCGATCTTCGCCGCCAGTTGGTCCGCCTGAGCGGCCGTTGTCTCCTTCGGGAGCTCGAGTATCCGAGCTCCCGTCACGCCCGTTCTAAATTGGGCCGGACCGATCCCGAGGGCAGCCAAGGACACCGAGGCCTTAGTTTTCTCTAAGGCCTTCTTGTACGTGGCGCCCTTCTCCATCGCTTCCGGCTTCAGTGCCACCACCACGGCTAGTTTCTTGAACTCCTTAGGGAGTTTCGGCGCCTTGCTCTCCTTCTTCGGGGCCTGGCCGGCAGGTGCGGCTGTCGGAGCGGGCGCGCGCTTCTTGCGCCGCACCACCTCCGACCAGCTTCCCGTCGCTTCCACGGGCCCCGATGATGGGCCAGGGGTCGACTCGGAGGCCTTGAGGGCTTGGGGCGCTGCCGTTTTCTTTCCTCTCGCTAGCCTGGGCAAATTAGCCGGGGGGGCCAGGGTAGAGCACGTTGCTTGCGGGGGGGCCGTTCCCCGGTCCTTCGCCTCCTTCCCCGACTTCAGTGGCGGGCGGTGGCTGCGTGCCGGAAGCAGCCTCCCGTCGACTTCCAGCCCGTCCAGGTGGGCGTTTACTACCCCCCCTACGTGGGCCGTTAGCTCCGCCTGGAGGGCCGAGAATGCCTCCAAAAATTCTCCCCTGGTCAGCGCCTGGGAGTCCGCTATTGTCACAGGCGGTTCCGGCTGCTGTGCAGCCGGGGTCTCACCTGGTCCGGTCCTTTCCGAGAAGGCCCTTCGGAGCGCCGTGACCTCCTCGATAAGGGCATCTATTTGTCCGCGGAGGCGCTTATTGTCAGACCGAAGTCGACGAATCTCCTTTGAAGATTTGCGCGCCGCCACGGATTCGACGACTCCGAGGAGGGACCGGGTGGCCTCCTTGATTTCCCTCTGGGAAGTGCCCTTGAGGTTACCCGACTTGCGGATAACCTCAAGGATAGCCGAGGCATTTGCCTCCGCCTTCTGCGTCAGCTCTTCGACAGAGCCGGCCGACGATTTTGCCGACCGGTATGTCGTGGCTGACCTGTCGGAGTCGGTGTCCGATTCCAGCTCTTTCAGCTCGCGGCGAGCCCGCGAAATGCCAACATTGTGGCCGAACGCCTTGCCGCCGCGTCCCTTGCTCACTTTTAGGAACTTAGGTGGCACTACGGGTTCCGCCGAATCGTCCGCCTCCTCCGACCCCGACACTGCTGCGAAGAACTTGCCGGTGGGCTGTACCTGTTCGGACAACCCCTTGGCAGGTGCCTCCTTCGCCGCTGACCGCTTGCGCGCCATCGTACGGGTCAGCACACTCGAGTACAGCAGTTTGCGTGATCCGCTCTTTTCCATAGGGCTGGGCCCACTATGCTCTGTGGAGTCCGACATGGGCCAATTGATGACCCTGCCGACCTCCGAGCTGGTGGGGGAGTCCACCCCTGTTAAAAGGGGGGACAAACAACAAAACTTAACAACAAATCAGCAAAATCAACAATAATAACAATTTTCCTTAAAATTAGACAACAAAATCAACGATATTTCCTGAACAACAGGGGCTACCAACAGCCGGTTTGGACTGGGTGAAGGAGCTGCCACGAGGGCTTCTTTCCACCCAAATCCGCGACGCGATCCGGCTGCTAGCACCGAAGTTATTCAACAAAAACAACAATTTTCTTAGAAAACTAAAAACAAAAAACAACAATAAAAACTAAACAACAAGGAAACTTTAGAAAATTTTTAGACAGGCCAAAAGAGCCCCCAGGGAGGCAACTTTCAGCCCAAGACCGCGACAAGATCCGGCTACGAGAACCTGGACTTATCGCGGTTTTTGTCTAAAAATTTCAAAACAAAAAACAACAAAATCAACAATAACAACAAAAATAACAACAAACAGCAACAAGTGGTATGGGCAGTTGAAAGAGCCTTGAAAAAGGCTTCAGTCAACATACACCACGCCAAGAAACTCCAAAGGGGTTAGAAGATATCGTCAACTGAAAATGTCGAAATTACGGGAAAATTCAGCAACAACCTAACCTAACCTAACCTAACCTAACCTAACCTAACCTAACCTAACCTAACCTAACCTAACCTAACCTAACCTAACCTAACCTAACCTAACCTAACCTAACCTAACCTAACCTAACCTAACCTAACCTAACCTAACCTAACCTAACCTAACCTAACCTAACCTAACCTAACCTAACCTAACCTAACCTAACCTAACCTAACCTAACCTAACCTAACCTAACCTAACCTAACCTAACCTAACCTAACCTAACCTAACCTAACCTAACCTAACCTAACCTAACCTAACCTAACCTAACCTAACCTAACCTAACCTAACCTAACCTAACCTAACCTAACCTAACCTAACCTAACCTAACCTAACCTAACCTAACCTAACCTAACCTAACCTAACCTAACCTAACCTAACCTAACCTAACCTAACCTAACCTAACCTAACCTAACCTAACCTAACCTAACCTAACCTAACCTAACCTAACCTAACCTAACCTAACCTAACCTAACCTAACCTAACCTAACCTAACCTAACCTAACCTAACCTAACCTAACCTAACCTAACCTAACCTAACCTAACCTAACCTAACCTAACCTAACCTAACCTAACCTAACCTAACCTAACCTAACCTAACCTAACCTAACCTAACCTAACCTAACCTAACCTAACCTAACCTAACCTAACCTAACCTAACCTAACCTAACCTAACCTAACCTAACCTAACCTAACCTAACCTAACCTAACCTAACCTAACCTAACCTAACCTAACCTAACCTAACCTAACCTAACCTAACCTAACCTAACCTAACCTAACCTAACCTAACCTAACCTAACCTAACCTAACCTAACCTAACCTAACCTAACCTAACCTAACCTAACCTAACCTAACCTAACCTAACCTAACCTAACCTAACCTAACCTAACCTAACCTAACCTAACCTAACCTAACCTAACCTAACCTAACCTAACCTAACCTAACCTAACCTAACCTAACCTAACCTAACCTAACCTAACCTAACCTAACCTAACCTAACCTAACCTAACCTAACCTAACCTAACCTAACCTAACCTAACCTAACCTAACCTAACCTAACCTAACCTAACCTAACCTAACCTAACCTAACCTAACCTAACCTAACCTAACCTAACCTAACCTAACCTAACCTAACCTAACCTAACCTAACCTAACCTAACCTAACCTAACCTAACCTAACCTAACCTAACCTAACCTAACCTAACCTAACCTAACCTAACCTAACCTAACCTAACCTAACCTAACCTAACCTAACCTAACCTAACCTAACCTAACCTAACCTAACCTAACCTAACCTAACCTAACCTAACCTAACCTAACCTAACCTAACCTAACCTAACCTAACCTAACCTAACCTAACCTAACCTAACCTAACCTAACCTAACCTAACCTAACCTAACCTAACCTAACCTAACCTAACCTAACCTAACCTAACCTAACCTAACCTAACCTAACCTAACCTAACCTAACCTAACCTAACCTAACCTAACCTAACCTAACCTAACCTAACCTAACCTAACCTAACCTAACCTAACCTAACCTAACCTAACCTAACCTAACCTAACCTAACCTAACCTAACCTAACCTAACCTAACCTAACCTAACCTAACCTAACCTAACCTAACCTAACCTAACCTAACCTAACCTAACCTAACCTAACCTAACCTAACCTAACCTAACCTAACCTAACCTAACCTAACCTAACCTAACCTAACCTAACCTAACCTAACCTAACCTAACCTAACCTAACCTAACCTAACCTAACCTAACCTAACCTAACCTAACCTAACCTAACCTAACCTAACCTAACCTAACCTAACCTAACCTAACCTAACCTAACCTAACCTAACCTAACCTAACCTAACCTAACCTAACCTAACCTAACCTAACCTAACCTAACCTAACCTAACCTAACCTAACCTAACCTAACCTAACCTAACCTAACCTAACCTAACCTAACCTAACCTAACCTAACCTAACCTAACCTAACCTAACCTAACCTAACCTAACCTAACCTAACCTAACCTAACCTAACCTAACCTAACCTAACCTAACCTAACCTAACCTAACCTAACCTAACCTAACCTAACCTAACCTAACCTAACCTAACCTAACCTAACCTAACCTAACCTAACCTAACCTAACCTAACCTAACCTAACCTAACCTAACCTAACCTAACCTAACCTAACCTAACCTAACCTAACCTAACCTAACCTAACCTAACCTAACCTAACCTAACCTAACCTAACCTAACCTAACCTAACCTAACCTAACCTAACCTAACCTAACCTAACCTAACCTAACCTAACCTAACCTAACCTAACCTAACCTAACCTAACCTAACCTAACCTAACCTAACCTAACCTAACCTAACCTAACCTAACCTAACCTAACCTAACCTAACCTAACCTAACCTAACCTAACCTAACCTAACCTAACCTAACCTAACCTAACCTAACCTAACCTAACCTAACCTAACCTAACCTAACCTAACCTAACCTAACCTAACCTAACCTAACCTAACCTAACCTAACCTAACCTAACCTAACCTAACCTAACCTAACCTAACCTAACCTAACCTAACCTAACCTAACCTAACCTAACCTAACCTAACCTAACCTAACCTAACCTAACCTAACCTAACCTAACCTAACCTAACCTAACCTAACCTAACCTAACCTAACCTAACCTAACCTAACCTAACCTAACCTAACCTAACCTAACCTAACCTAACCTAACCTAACCTAACCTAACCTAACCTAACCTAACCTAACCTAACCTAACCTAACCTAACCTAACCTAACCTAACCTAACCTAACCTAACCTAACCTAACCTAACCTAACCTAACCTAACCTAACCTAACCTAACCTAACCTAACCTAACCTAACCTAACCTAACCTAACCTAACCTAACCTAACCTAACCTAACCTAACCTAACCTAACCTAACCTAACCTAACCTAACCTAACCTAACCTAACCTAACCTAACCTAACCTAACCTAACCTAACCTAACCTAACCTAACCTAACCTAACCTAACCTAACCTAACCTAACCTAACCTAACCTAACCTAACCTAACCTAACCTAACCTAACCTAACCTAACCTAACCTAACCTAACCTAACCTAACCTAACCTAACCTAACCTAACCTAACCTAACCTAACCTAACCTAACCTAACCTAACCTAACCTAACCTAACCTAACCTAACCTTTTTTTTTTTTTTTTTTTTTTTTTTTTCGAGGAGAAATCCTTTTATTGATTCCCTACCGCTGGCGAGACGGTAGGGGTATGTGGGGGTCGGCCGGCAGACGACGCTATGCTAGTCATAGCGGCCCGGCCACTACCCACTAAAACTCCCCGGTGCCTCCTTGCCCTATGAGCGGGGTGGACCGGGCTCTGCCGAGGCAACAACTCCGATCCACCCCAGGGCGGCCTAGCCAATGTCGGCTAGGCTGACGCCAATGGAGGATTGCCCGGAGACACCGGGGCAATCCTCAGATGGGGGGAGCCTGTGCAGGCACACACAGCTGGCCAGCTGTGTGCGCAGGTCCCCTAGGGCATTTGAAGACGGGCTTGATATGCCCGCCTTCTCCTGCCCGTCCGCCTACGTCTGAGGGAAGCGAGACCCGCCTCGTCCTCTCGCTCCCTCTCAGCTGCCTCCTTCTGCGACATGACAGAGTCGCAGAAAGAGGCAACTGCTTTCCAGTTCGTCTCACTGTCAAGCATGGCTTCGACCATGCTTGACAGTGAGACGTCTCCCCCACCCAGCGCCACCTCCAGCTCCTGACGCTGGGTGTCCCAGGCCGAGCATACCTGGAGTGTATGCTCGGCCGTGTCATCTGGATCGCCGCAGTGATGACACTGCGGCGTCCCTTCCCTCTGTATTCGGTGCAGATAATGACCGAAACACCCGTGTCCGGTCATTATCTGCACCATGTGATAGGTGAGGCTGCCTTTCCGGCGCCTCACCCATTCCTCCAACACCGGACGGATCGCTCCGATCGTCCGGTGGCCGGCGGTAGGCTGGCGTAGTGCCTCACTCCATGTGTGCATGGCCCTCTCCTGCGCCTCTGCGCGGACCCGTCGCACGTCCTCCGCGACGGGTCTACCTCCTTGGGCCCTTGCCGCGACCCGATGTCGATGCACCTGGGACAGAACCAGGGCATCGACATCCCACGGGGGCACGCCCGCGAGGACGCAGGCGGCCCCGTGGCTGACCGTGCGGTACGCTCGCACGGCCCGGATCGCGATGGCCCTTTGAGGCCTCCGTAGGAGGGCCCGGGTGTGAGGAGTGAGGCACTCCGCCCAGACCGGGGCTCCGTAGAGTGCCATCGACCTTACCACCCCGTGGTAAAGCCGACGGCACGCCGAATTGGGTCCTCCCATATTCGGGAGGAGCCGTCCGAGTGCGGCTGCAGCTCTAGTGAGCCGTGGAGCGAGGAGCTTGAAGTGCTCCTCGAAACTCCAGCGGGGGTCCAGTGTCAGGCCGAGGTACTTCAAGTACCTGCCGACATCAATCTGGACCCCCTCCACTCGGACGCGGAGCCCCGATGGGATCCTGCGGCGTGGGGGGTTGAAGCCCATGGCCCTAGTTTTATCTAGGGCCACCTCCAACCCGAGCAGACGAATGCGTCGGACGACCAACGAGGTGCCGACCGACGCAAGTCGTACTGCTTTCTCCCACGTCTGCGCTTTTGCCGCGACTAGGGTGTCGTCGGCAAAGCAGACAATCTCCATTTTGGGGAGGAGATTGCCTCGCAGGACCCAGTTGTACCCCAGGTTCCAAAGCAGGGGGCCGAGTACGGCCCCCTGGGGTACGCCTACCGCCACTGGTCGGCGAATTATCGCGCCGTCTGCGCCCTCGTAAAGGACCACTCGCTCGGCGAGGTAGTCGTCGACGAGGGCGCAGAGATAGGACGGCACCCGGTGGAAGCGGAGTGCCGCCCTAATACATTCGTGGGGGAGGCTGTTGAAGGCGTTGCGGATGTCGAGCGACACCGCAACAACAGCCTCCCCCCTGCCGGTGGCCTCCTCAGTCCACCTTTTGAGGAGGCCCACCGCGTCCATAGTGGACCGACCGGTGCGGAAGCCGAACTGGCGCTCCTCCAAGTTCGGCCCCTCGGTCTCCAAATGCTCGACGATCCGACGGGCCATGATCCTCTCCATGGCCTTGCCGGAGTCGTCGAGCAAAACCACCGGTCGGTACCCGGACGGCGAGTCGGCGGGGCGGCCTTCCTTACGAAGAAGGACGAGTCGCCCCGCCTTCCACCTCCTCGGGAATTTGCCCCGGGCGATGCATGCGTTAAGCACCGCCCGGAACCTCTCCTCCAAAGGCCCCAGCGCTATCGCCAGGGCCTTGGCCGGGACTCCATCTGGACCCGGGGCCGTCTTCTTCCTCCCGATACGCTCCCTCACCGCCTCGAACTCAACGTCGGAGACGGGAGGGCCCTCCAATTCGGCCTCCGGCAGCGGTTCCGGGGGCTCCATGGGCGGGGGCTCGAACTGGCCTGGGGTCGGGAACAGTGACCCCACGACCTTGTCGAGCAGCGTCGGGTCGAAGTGGGCCGTGGAGGGGGAGCTCGACGCGAACTTCCCCCTCACGGCCCTGTACGGACGGCCCCAAGGGTCAGCGTCCAGGAGGGCCAGGAAACGCTCATGGGCCTCCTCTTTGGCCCTGCAGATGCCTTCCTGCAGGGCGTTATGAGCGTTCCTGTACGCCTGACGAAGGAGGACCTCTTCGTCAGGCGTCCTCCTGGAGCGTCGTCTCCGGCATCGGAGGAGAGCTCTCCTGGCCGCTAGGCATGATGAGCGCAGGGAGGCGATCTCCTGCGCCCACCAATACACCCTCCTCCATCGAGGAGGAGGGCGCCACAGCGGCATGGCGGCATTGCAGACTTCCCGAAGGTCGTCTGCAAAGTGGTCGGCCATGCCGTCGGGATCCCCTGCGAGGTGAGGGGGGAGCGACGACCATTCCCTCACCATCGCGGCCTCCTCCGCCACGTCCGGGCGGAGCTTGGCGAGTGCCCACCTTGGAAAGGCGACACCCGCCGTGGGGTCCCGACGCTGTGGGGCCCTAGCGGCCTGCGTGGAGACCTCGTATCGGACATAGAGGTGGTCCGATAGGGTCTCCACGTCCTCCACCACATTCCAGTCCCGAATTCGGGCAGCGAGGGCGGCGGTGGCAAAGGACACGTCCACGATGGACGTGCCTTGCCACCGTACGCACGTGGGGGTGGTGCCTCGATTGAGCACCTGGAGCCCCAGGCCCAACGCCCAGGACTCCAATATGCCCCCCCTCACGTCCGTACTGGGGGACCCCCATGCCGAGGATTTGGCGTTGAGGTCCCCCGCCACCAAAACTGGGAGTGGGGCCGCGCGCCTCACCACTCCCTCCACCGCAGCCAGGAAGAACTCGAAGTCCGCCCGACTGCGGTTCGGGGAGAAGTAGGTCGACACGACCACCATTCTCCCAAAGTTCGCTGCCACGAACCCGGAACCCCTTTCCCTTAGTGAAATGGGAGGAGCGCATCCCCCCGGTCTCACCACAACGGCAGCGGAGTCGTCCAGGTCCCCCAACCAGTGGGGGTTCTGGGGAACGTAGTACGGCTCCGCCACCACCGCCAGGCTAATCTCCCACTCCGCCATGGACTGACACAGCAAGTCCTGTGCCCCGGCGGAGTGGTTGATGTTCGCCTGGAGGATCTTTGTGGGAGACCTACTGGACATTGGTGGTGTCCATGCGCTCCTCCCTAGCTGCAGGGGAGACCCCTGATTTGACGACAGGTCGGGCCGAAATATTCCTGCCCCTAACAGCTGGGGGGGAACAATTCATTCCCCCCATCCGGTGATTGGCCGGGAGGCCGGCATCGGCGCACACGGCGCATTTAAAAGCTTCCTCGCACGTGTTGGCGGAGTGCCCATCCGAGCCGCAGCGATAACACAATCCGCTGCGGTCCTTCTTGGATGGGCATCGAGCCACTGGGTGACCAAGCCCCATGCACCTGTAGCAGCGCATCGGTCGCTGCTCGATGAGGTGGACGGAGGCAGAACTCCACCCGACCGTCAGCCGACCGACCGCTGCTAGCTTCTTCGCTGCCTCGATGGGGCAGGAGGCGAAGGCCGAGCCCACCCCTCTAAGCCCAGGGTGGACTTTGCCCACCTTAAAGAGCTCAGAGGCACACCCTGTGCTCAGAGCAAGAGCTGCCTTGAGCTCTTCGGCCGACACCGAATCATCGAGTCCATTGACTCGGATGTCGACCGATTTGGTGGGGCGGCTGACCTTCGCCGTGTCACCCAGTACTCCGCTGATCTTCTCCGCCAAGCTGTCCGCTTGTGCGGTAGTGGTTTCCTTAGGGAGCTCGAGAATTCGAGCCCCCGTAACTCCCGTGCGAAATTTCGCCGGTCCAATCCCCAGGGCCGCTAGGGAGACCGAGGCCTTGGTCCTGGCAATGGCCTCCTTGTATGTGGCGCCCTTCTCAACCGCCTCCGGTTTGAGGGCCACCACGACGGCCAGGGTTTTTGGCTCCTTTGGGAGCTTGATCGCCTTGTTCCCCTTTTTGGGGGCTTGGCCGGCAGGTGCGGCTGCCGGAGCAGGCGCGCGCTTCTTCCGCCGCACCACCTCCGACCAGCTTCCCGCCACTTCCGCGGGCCCCGATGATGGGCCTGGGGTCGGCTCCGTGGCCTTGAGAGCCTGGGATACGGGCGTCTTCCTCGCCCTCGCCGTTTTCGGCAGATTAGCCGGGGGGGTAAGGGTAGAGCACGTTTGCGGGGGGACCGTTCCCCGGTCCTGGACCTCCTTGCTCTTTTTCAGGGGCGGGCGGTGTTGGCGTGCCGGCAGCAGCCTCCCGTCTACCTCCAGCCCGTCCAGATGGGCGTTAACAACGCCCCCTACGTGGGCCGTTAACTCCATCTGGAGGGCTGAGAAGGCCTCCAGGAACTCCGCCCTAGTCAGTGACTGGGAGTCAGCCACTGTCAAGGGCGGTTCTGCGGGCTGCTGTACAGCCGGGGTCTCAGTAGGTGGGCACCTTTCAGAGAAGGCCCTTCTCAGAGCGGAGACTTCCTCGAGGAGGGCATCTATCTGCCCGCGGAGGCGCTTATTGTCGGCCCGAAGTCGACGGATTTCTTTTGTCGACTTACGCGCCGCCACGGACTCGACCACTCCGAGGAGGGACCGCGTTGCCTCCTTAATCTCCCTCTGGGAGGTACCCTTGAGGTTACCCGACTTGCGGATAACCTCAAGAATAGCGGAGGCATTAGCCTCCGCCTTTTGCGTGAGCTCTGCGACAGAGCCGGCTGACGACTTGGCTGACTTGTAGGTCGTCGCGGACCTGTCGGAGTCAGTATCCGAATCCATATCCCTTAGCTCCCGGCGAGCCCGCGAGATGCCTACGTCGTGGCACGCCTTACCGCCGCGGCCCTTTCTTCCCTTTATGAACTTCGGCGGCACAGCGGGTTCCGCGGACTCGTCCGCCTCCTCCGACCCCGACACCGCAGCGAAGAATTTGCCAGAGGGTTGCACCGATTCAGACACCCCCTTGGCAGGTGCCTCCTTTGTCGCAGATCGTTTGCGAGCCATTGTGCGCGTCAACACGCTAGAGTATAGCAACTTGCGTGCTCCAATCTTTCCTTTTGGGCTAGGCCCGCTGTTCTCAGTGGAGTCCGACATGGGCCAGTTGATGACCCTGCCGAACTCCGAACTGGTGGGGGAGTCCACCCCTATCAGAGGGGGGAACAGAACAACAAACTTAACAAAAAATCAACGACAATCAACAAGTAAATCGTGAATAACGAAAAAAAAAACAACAAAAATAACAATAACAACAAAACAACAAATAACAACAACAATTTTTGTGGACCACCCCGAAGAGCCCTCGGAGAGGCTCCCTTCAAGGCAGTCCGCAACAAAATCCGTCAACAAACAACAAAACGGCAACAAGTCAAACTTATAAAAATCGAAAGTTTTATAAGAAAAACGAAAAATCAACAATAACAGAAAAACAACAACAATAACAACAATTTGGAGCAAACTACCTTGAGGAGCCTTGAGAAAGGCTGCGTACAAAGCAATCCGCGTCCAAATCCGTTAACAAACAACGAAATGACAGCCAACTGAAGTTTTGGCACGGAGACTGATGAAGCCTTAAAAAAGGCTTCAATCAAGTCAATCCGTCAATCCTCCACTACAGTCAGATGAAACGGCTTGGAATGCGTCTAAAAGCACCGATAACACCAAAAACTTTTTTTAACCTAACCTAACCTAACCTAACCTAACCTAACCTAACCTAACCTAACCTAACCTAACCTAACCTAACCTAACCTAACCTAACCTAACCTAACCTAACCTAACCTAACCTAACCTAACCTAACCTAACCTAACCTAACCTAACCTAACCTAACCTAACCTAACCTAACCTAACCTAACCTAACCTAACCTAACCTAACCTAACCTAACCTAACCTAACCTAACCTAACCTAACCTAACCTAACCTAACCTAACCTAACCTAACCTAACCTAACCTAACCTAACCTAACCTAACCTAACCTAACCTAACCTAACCTAACCTAACCTAACCTAACCTAACCTAACCTAACCTAACCTAACCTAACCTAACCTAACCTAACCTAACCTAACCTAACCTAACCTAACCTAACCTAACCTAACCTAACCTAACCTAACCTAACCTAACCTAACCTAACCTAACCTAACCTAACCTAACCTAACCTAACCTAACCTAACCTAACCTAACCTAACCTAACCTAACCTAACCTAACCTAACCTAACCTAACCTAACCTAACCTAACCTAACCTAACCTAACCTAACCTAACCTAACCTAACCTAACCTAACCTAACCTAACCTAACCTAACCTAACCTAACCTAACCTAACCTAACCTAACCTAACCTAACCTAACCTAACCTAACCTAACCTAACCTAACCTAACCTAACCTAACCTAACCTAACCTAACCTAACCTAACCTAACCAGGGTAATGAGCGGGCGGACCACCTAGCTAGGGAGGCAGCGCTGAAGTCCAAAACAAAACCAAAGTACGATCTGTGTCCGGTCTCATTCGTCAGGCGAAGCATACGCATGCGTTCGCTTGAGGAATGGGACCGTAGATACGCACAAGGTGATACAGCAGCAGTGACGAAACTGTTTTTCCCCAATGCTGCCGGGGCCTTCTCGACAATCAAGAAGATTGGCATTAACAATATTTTAACACAGGTTTTCACGGGGCACGGTGGATTCTCCGAGTACTTGAATCGCTTCAAGTGCAAGGAGAGTCCATCGTGCATCTGTGACCCTAGCGTTGCGGAGACGGTCCCTCACCTGCTGACAGAATGCCCGGCAAATGAGAAGGAGAGAGTAGAAACTGAACTGGAAATTGATTTGGAAATCACACAGGAAACCATAGAAGAGATAATGAGAAGTGACAAAAGGGATCAATTCCTAAAGTATTGTATAAAAATAGCAGAGAGAGTCATAAAGAGGAATAAAGACTAAAAATTGTAAATATAATATAAGCTATTAGTATGATATCATATACAAATGTTTTTAAAATATTAATAAAGTTAATTGTTTTAGATATTTAGTGCTTTCACGATTTTTAATTATTTCAATGTTTTATGTAAATGTAGTATTTATTGGTTCTATTTTAATGATTTTAGTATTTTATGACGTCAATATTGAATTTTAATGTTTGTAAATTAATTAATGTATTCAAATGTACCTTACTGTTCAGCACTACTTTAACGTATGTAAAATTATAAATGATGTCGCACGATTATTTCTCCGACCCTCAAAAACTGCTTAGAATTAAGAATAAGAAATAAATAATAGTTAGTTAGAATAGGAACTGACAGGCGGAAATCCCATCCGCAATGGTATGAATGATGATGAATGCAAGAAAGACCAAGTATGAAGAATGAAAGTACGAGAGGCAAGTGAGCGAGAACTAGTATGAATGAGAATTTGCAAACATAGGCTACAGCGCATAATGCTGGAGGAATTTAAGTAAAAAAAAAAAAAAAAAAAAAAAAAAAAAAAAAAAAAAAAGAAAAAAAAAACCTAACCTAACCTAACCTAACCTAACCTAACCTAACCTAACCTAACCTAACCTAACCTAACCTAACCTAACCTAACCTAACCTAACCTAACCTAACCTAACCTAACCTAACCTAACCTAACCTAACCTAACCTAACCTAACCTAACCTAACCTAACCTAACCTAACCTAACCTAACCTAACCTAACCTAACCTAACCTAACCTAACCTAACCTAACCTAACCTAACCTAACCTAACCTAACCTAACCTAACCTAACCTAACCTAACCTAACCTAACCTAACCTAACCTAACCTAACCTAACCTAACCTAACCTAACCAGTCTCTGTTCAACGCTCGAAGAGATCGGACGCAAGCGCGGTCGTTAAAACTAGCTCCGCGTGGCAAAAAACACCTAAAAATCAAGTGTGCGTGCGATTTAAGTGGAAAAAACAAGTGCAATATACCATTTGACGCGGCTTGGCGCGGGCTACCCGTTGGTGTTTTCCGCGTCAAGATCCGACTAAAATTGAGGAAGATATAGAATATTTAAGAGCGAAAAAGTTAAGGAAAAAACTTTGCACGAAAACGCTGCAAGATTTCGCGCGAGAACTTACGAGGTTGAAGGTACCATTGGATAGCCGGTACATCCCTCCTATTTGTCCTGCAAAAACTGGATTTTTCCCGGCCCGGAAAGCTGCGGTACAACCGAAATTCCGGAGGTCCCCAAAGTCGGGCCCCCTTAGGAAGCTCCACAAAAATCAGGAAAGGTGTACAAAAGTAGCGGATAGAGTGTATGAGTGCATTGGTGAAAAAATTTCGAAAATCGGTCCAGCCGTTGCTGAGAAATCACGAAATTAAAATTTCCCGAAAATTGTTAATTTTTCGGGAGCTTGTGTTCCCTCAGGAATCAAGTCGCGTGGGAGCGACTTGTATAGTGGTGTGCAGCATTTCCTGCTGTATTTTTCAGTGAAAAAATCGTGCTCCTAGGACAAATATCTTGGAAGTAGTGAGCAAAAACGTGATTAAAGGAAATTAGGCCAAAATCGAAAAAGTTAAATTACGTAATTATAAAGTGAAAATTGGAATCCGTAAAAATCAAAAATCCCCAAAAAGAAAAATACTGCAAGATAGCCCTTGTTCAAAAAGTGGAAAGGAAGAAAAAACGGTGAAAATTGGACAACAGGAACCGAAGATATAGGGATAAAACCAAAAAAGTCATAGGGGTCAAGTTGACTGGTCGTCCAGCATAGGTTTTTACTTTATCCTGAAGTCCAGGATTGTCCTAGAGGAAAATAGCCGGCACCATCGGATTACACTTGAAGAGTTGTACATAGCAACACAAGCAACACCGGAATCGGACTCGATTGGGCGCCGGGATATTCCGGAAAAACATTGGGTAAATCCACGCTAAGTTGACCCGCGGCTAACAAAACTATACTACTGCCTGCACCGGGACGTGTCCGCTGAAATTAAAATCAAGATCTTTAAAGGCGCATAACTTTGCAACCACTAGAGCCAAAATTCAGTGGGACACGTCATTGGGTTCGGAAAATTAACACCTTTTTTCCCAACTTAGCGGGATTACTATAGTCCCTCACCCGACTTCACCCGTAAAAATTTGAAAATCCTATAACTCCCTTCCCTTACGTAGTACACGGTTGTGCGATACGTCGTTGGATAGGCCTCATCGAGATCTGTCCGGCGGCCTATCGTCCATAGCTGGTTCTACACCCGGTTTTGTCTGGAAAATTAAAATAAACTATTTTAGGCCTTATATATAAAAATTTATTCCAAATTAACTCCTAAACCGACCCCCCCTCCTTTAACCTTCCCCAACCCCCTATTTGACTACCTCTCCTCCCCCCCCATAGTTTTCTCTGGGTGCCCTGGGGGCCCGATCCGGGTCTGGGTTCTGGCAAGAATATATTACACAGAGACTTAGATTAAGTTAGTATAAGTTAGACTTAAGATCAATCAGACTATTACACTAATTATTAATTAGCGTTAAATAAGTCTGTTTTTAAGTATTTTGACGGAGCCCTTTTACAGCTCTAATTTTATTAATTGATTATATTCTATCTTGACATTTTAAAAAATTATTATTTGTTTGTTTGTATTATTTTAACTAGACTATTACTGTATATTATTTATTGACTGTTATTCTGTATATTGTTTTAACTGGATCATTGTTTATTGTATGAATATTGAACTTGGTTTATTGTTGACTTGATATTTATTGATTGTATTGACATACTGTTTAATACTGAATGTAACCTGGTAACTTGGGTTATTTTGTAACTTAAGTTATATTTTATTTGATATTAATATTTTATTGTTTGTTATTATTTCGATTTTATTGTGACATACTTAATTAGTCTTATATTCTGTGTAATTATAGTGACGAAAATACCATAAGTCAATATTGACTGACCCATATTATTTTATACATCACTTTTTAAAAATACTATTATTTTACACTTATAATATTGAGTTGACTTGTTGTATTCAGTCCTGATCCGACCTAACTTTATTTTATTTTTTACTTTGACATTTTGTATTGACGTGGTATATCATTTTATTGTATTTTATTTGACTCTTTGTTTTATCCTAGTATTAAGTTAGTTGTTATTTTATTTTTAGGCCCATATACAGCCCTTAGTTATTAAGTGTTTGTTGACCCCAAATCCTTTGGTCCCGCGATCCCTTGGGCTACCCCGGATCCTTTGGGCTCCCGGAGTTCCGTGGTTCCCGAGCTTTCTGGGCTACCAGATCCTTTGGGTTACCGAATTCTTTGGGCACCAAGTCTTTTGGGCACCAAATTTTTTGGGCACCAAACTTTTGGGCACCGGATTTTTGGGCACAAATCTTTGGGCACAAATTTTTGGGCACAAGTTTTCTTGGGCACAAATCTTTGGGCACAGATTTTTGGGCACAAATTTTTTGGGCACCGGATTTTTGGGCACAAACTTTTTGGGCACAAGATTTTTGGGCACCCAAATTTTTTGGGCACAAATTTTTTGGGCACCAGATTTTTTGGGCACCTGATTTTTTGGGCACAGATTTTTGGGCACAAATTTTGGGCACAAGTTTTCTTGGGCACAATTTTTGGGCACAAATTTTTGGGCAAAAAATTTTTTGGGCTACTGAATTTTTTGGACTAAATCTTTTGGGTTCCCGAATTTTCTGGGCTCCCAGATCGTTTGGGCCCCCGGTTTTTCGGGCTCCTGAGGTCTTCGGGCCATCGGACCGTTTGGGCCTTGGACGTTTGGGTGCAGCTGACTGCATTGACGAGCCCCTGTACAGCTCTTAGAATTAAGTGCGGACGAGCCCATCTACAGCTCTAATATAATTAACGCGCCCCTTTACAGCCATATTGATTATAGGCCACTATACAGCCAAATTTAACTAAATCAGGACAAAAATCCCTTCACGATGCTGCGGTCTCCAGCGACAGACCGACCGAGAGTGGCGCAAGCCGGAAAAACCCAGGAGACTCCGCCTCCACTGCCAAATGTTAGGAAGAGCATAGGGGAGTGGGAGACGGGGAAAGTCTCCATTTCTCCCCTGGCTCCGGCGGCGGGCACGGCGAGGCTCACGGAGAAAATTGAGTACCCCGATAGGGTCACTGAGGCGAGGGCTTGCCTAAAAAAGGCAAAGCTCAGCCTCAGTGCCTCAAGGAACACCAAGACCGAAATAAAGAATAACATCATCCAGGCCCTCGACCGGCTCCTCGCCCTGGTGAAGGAGGCGGAGTCTGAGGGGAATAAGAAGAAAGCTGTTGGGCAGGGGAAGGAGGAGGTCAAACCTCCTCCTCCCTCGGCTCACACTGCACAAACGGACGGGAAGATATTGGAGGCCCTAGAAAGGCACTCGAACTTGCTCAAGGCAAACGAAACGGCATTGCGGGACCACACGGCATTGATTAGGAAATTAGAAGCAGAGATGAAGGTGACGAAACCTGTGGGTCCCGCAAAGTCCTACGCGGAGACCGTAGCGGGTAAAACTGGTGACAGACCGACCCTGCACTCGGTGGTCGTGGCGTCGGAGGACGTCACGGACACCGGGGAGCAGGTCCTAGATAAAATCAGGGAGGCGGTCAAAGCAAAAGATGGCTGGGTGAAGGTTGAAAGGGTGAGGAAAGCGAAAGAAAGAAAAATAGTTATAAGCTGCAGAACAGAAGAAGAGAGAAGCAAGGTAAAAGACAGAATTGAGAAATCAGGAAAGCGGCTTCTTTGCGGCGAGGTCGAAAACAGGGATCCTCTCCTGGTCCTTTGGGACGTCCTATCGGTAAATAACGATGAGGACGTCTTAAAGGCGATCAGGAACCAGAACGGGTCCCTGTTCGATGGCCTCGACGAGAAGAAGTCGAGAATGTTTGTGAAGTACAGAAGGAGAGCAAGGAACCCGCTCACGGGACACGTCGTCCTGAGCACCTCTCCGGAGGTGTGGAAAAGGGCGACTGAACTCGGGGCCCTGCACATTGATTTGCAACGTGTCAGGGTCGCGGACCAGTCGCCCTTGGTGCAGTGCTCGAGGTGTCTGGGCTATGGTCACAGCAAAAGGTTTTGCACCGGGACGGAGGACCTGTGCAGCCACTGCGGGGGACACCATCTAAAGATGGCGTGCCCCGAGTGGAAGGCGGGAACTCCCCCGGCCTGTCGCAACTGTGCTGTGGCCAAGCTCGGAGATCGCGGGCACAACGCACTCAGCCCGGCGTGCCCCGTGAGAGTGAAATGGGATGCCATAGCACGCTCCGCCACTCAGTATTGCTAAGGGCACCCCTGAGAGTAGCCGCACCTATGGGCTCTTACAAGTTAACTTGCAACGAAGCCGACTAGCTACCTCCGAGCTCCTAGTGGAAGCGGGGAAGAGAGGAACGACCGTAGCGCTCCTCCAGGAGCCCTATGTGGGGGCGGCTGGCACGGTTCGGGGTCGGAGGGGGATGCGGGTCTTCCAGAACCCCACACCAAAAGAGGGTACTGTTAAGGCTGCTATAGTAGTTTTTGATAGCAGCCTTAAGGTGACACAGTACCCAGAACTCACCACTAACAACATCGTAGTGGTGGGGATACGGATGGGGCGCTGGACGACAACGTTTACCTCCTTCTATTTCGAGCCGGACCAGCCAATTGAACCCTATATTGGGCTCCTGAAGAGAGTGGAGGCCAAGCTGGGGGCTGGGAGATGGTTGGTCGGTGGAGATGCTAACGCCAAGAGTCCATGGTGGGGCAGCGACAAAATAGACTCGAGGGGGGAAGAGCTTTCAGGTAGTCTGGATGAGCGAGGGGGGAAGAGCTTTCAGGTAGTCTGGATGAGCTTGGCCTCGAACTTCTGAACGTTGGTGATGCTCCGACCTTCGACACTGTCCGAGGGGGGCGGCGTTTCTGTAGTCATGTGGACATCACAGCATGTTCACATGACCTGTTGGACCTGGTGGAGGACTGGAAAGTCCTCAACGATTTAACGGGTTCCGACCACAACGGCATCGCATTCAGGCTGAACCTCGGACCTTCCCGAGGAATGGAAGTGGTCAGATCGACCAGAAGGTACAACACCCAAAAAGCAGATTGGCAAAAGTTTAGATCCAAAATTTTAGAATTAATTGGGGAATATGGGATGGGAGAATATGGGATGGGAGAGGGTGTTGTACCAGATAGGGAACAAACTATTTCGGCTGTGCAAAATTATACCAAATTGGTAATCGAGGCGTCTGACCACGCCATTCCGAGGAAGGGGACGAGGGAAAAGCTGGCGTTGCCGTGGTGGTCGAAGGACCTGGAAATCTTGAAGAAGGAGGTCGCCACCAGGAAAAACAGAATCAGGAACGCCGCACCCGTCCGACGGTCGTGGGTCGTCGAGCAGTACGTTCAGAAGAAGGCGGAGTACGAGCAGGCCGTGAGGCAGGCTCAGACGGACTCCTGGAAGTCCTTCTGCGAGCGACAGAGTGGCGAGAGTATGTGGGATGGCATCTATAGAGTGATTGGTAGAACGGCCATCAGAGAGGAGGACCCGCCGCTGGTTCGAGACGGTAGGGTTCTCGATGCGAGGGAATCGGCGGAGTGGCTTGCGGAGGTGTTCTACCCGCAAGACCACGCGACTTCGGATGAAGGGATTCACCGCCAGATCAGAGCGGAAGCGGACGGGGTGAACGTGGGGGAGCAAAACTCACCCTGCGACCCCCCGTTCACGCTGACCGAGCTTGAGATGGCGGTGAAGTCCTTCAATCCGAAGAAGGCCCCCGGCTCCGACGGGCTCACTGCTGACATCTGTTCAAGGGCCATCGGCTGTAACCCCAAAGTCTTTTTGGGGTTATTAAACAGCTGTATGGCCCACCATATCTTTCCAAAGATATGGAAAGACGCAGCAGTGATTGTCCTTCGGAAACCGGGGAGGGATAGTTACACCGTCCCCAAGTCATTCCGACCCATTGGACTGCTGCCCGTGCTCGGAAAGGTATATGAGAAAATGCTGGTGGCTCGCCTCAAATACCATCTGTTGCCGGGGATCAGCAACCGCCAGTATGGCTTTGTGCCCCAGAAGAGCACCGAAGGCGCCCTCTATGACCTAATGTCGCGGATCTATGAGCTGCTCGATAAGAAGAAGTTAATAGTATTGGTGTCATTGGACATAGAGGGGGCCTTCGACAGCGTCTGGTGGCCCATGGTTAGGGTCAGACTGGCGGAAGCGGGATGCCCGGTCAACCTGAGGCGAGTCCTCGATAGCTACCTCGCCGACAGGACGGTAAACGTCAGGTACTGCGGCGAGGTTCATAGTGCCGAGCCGAGCAGGGGCTGCATCCAA
>OX122916.1:12287500-12482500 GCA_944738685.1 Synanthedon myopaeformis | reverse complement strand
ACCTAACCTAACCTAACCTAACCTAACCTAACCTAACCTAACCTAACCTAACCTAACCTAACCTAACCTAACCTAACCTAACCTAACCTAACCTAACCTAACCTAACCTAACCTAACCTAACCTAACCTAACCTAACCTAACCTAACCTAACCTAACCTAACCTAACCTAACCTAACCTAACCTAACCTAACCTAACCTAACCTAACCTAACCTAACCTAACCTAACCTAACCTAACCTAACCTAACCTAACCTAACCTAACCTAACCTAACCTAACCTAACCTAACCTAACCTAACCTAACCTAACCTAACCTAACCTAACCTAACCTAACCTAACCTAACCTAACCTAACCTAACCTAACCTAACCTAACCTAACCTAACCTAACCTAACCTAACCTAACCTAACCTAACCTAACCTAACCTAACCTAACCTAACCTAACCTAACCTAACCTAACCTAACCTAACCTAACCTAACCTAACCTAACCTAACCTAACCTAACCTAACCTAACCTAACCAGGAGGACCCGCCGCTGGTTCGAGACGGTAGGGTTCTCGATGCGAGGGAATCGGCGGAGTGGCTTGCGGAGGTGTTCTACCCGCAAGACCACGCGACTTCGGATGAAGGGATTCACCGCCAGATCAGAGCGGAAGCGGACGGGGTGAACGTGGGGGAGCAAAACTCACCCTGCGACCCCCCGTTCACGCTGACCGAGCTTGAGATGGCGGTGAAGTCCTTCAATCCGAAGAAGGCCCCCGGCTCCGACGGGCTCACTGCTGACATCTGTTCAAGGGCCATCGGCTGTAACCCCAAAGTCTTTTTGGGGTTATTAAACAGCTGTATGGCCCACCATATCTTTCCAAAGATATGGAAAGAAGCAGCAGTGATTGTCCTTCGGAAACCGGGGAGGGATAGTTACACCGTCCCCAAGTCATTCCGACCCATTGGACTGCTGCCCGTGCTCGGAAAGGTATATGAGAAAATGCTGGTGGCTCGCCTCAAATACCATCTGTTGCCGGGGATCAGCAACCGCCAGTATGGCTTTGTGCCCCAGAAGAGCACCGAAGGCGCCCTCTATGACCTAATGTCGCGGATCTATGAGCTGCTCGATAAGAAGAAGTTAATAGTATTGGTGTCATTGGACATAGAGGGGGCCTTCGACAGCGTCTGGTGGCCCATGGTTAGGGTCAGACTGGCGGAAGCGGGATGCCCGGTCAACCTGAGGCGAGTCCTCGATAGCTACCTCGCCGACAGGACGGTAAACGTCAGGTACTGCGGCGAGGTTCATAGTGCCGAGCCGAGCAGGGGCTGCATCCAAGGGTCAATAGCCGGACCCTTGCTTTGGAACCTGACGCTCGATCCACTGCTGCGGGGCCTGGAAAGTAGAGGCGTCTACTGCCAGGCCTTCGCGGACGACGTGGTCCTCGTCTTTGATGGAGACGGGGCGCTTCAGATAGAGCAGAATGCCAATGCCACTCTCGCGTATGTTTTGGAGTGGGGTGTCAAAAATAAGCTTAGGTTCGCACCGGGCAAAACCAATGCCATGGTGCTGACCAGAAAGCTTAAGTTTGACACCCCACGCCTCACCATGGGCGGGATTGACATTGGCATGAAGGACAAAATCAAATTGCTGGGACTGACCATAGACAGGGGTCTCACCTTCAAGGATCACGTAAAGAATGTGACGAAGAAGGCCCTCGGGGTTTATAAGCAGCTCGGGAGGGCAGCCAAAGTCAGTTGGGGCCTCCATCCCGAGGTGGTCCGCTCCATTTATGTCGCCGCGGTGGAACCAATTATCACCTACTCTGCGAGTGCGTGGGTATCTGCGACTCGCAGAGTGGGGGTTAAGCGGATCTTGAACGCTGTGCAGCGGGGTTTCGCGCAGAAAATCTGCAGAGCCTACCGAACGGTGTCCCTGAACTCAGCCTTATTACTGGCTGGGATACTCCCCCTTGACTTACGAGTCCGTGAGGCTGCCTCATTATACGAGGCCAAGAGGGGAGTACCACAGCCGGAGCTTGGGGACAGGGTCATCGAGCGGGGGGTTCTTGCGGCCGAGGCTCCCCACCCCGCCGAGCTGGTTAGCCTGGAGTTCGGAAGCCTGGTGGACGAGGACGAGCTTTTAGCCAATAGCGCATACCACCTGCGCATCTTTACGGACGGCAGCAAGATTGACGGTCGGGTTGGCGCCGCCCTATCCTTATGGAAGGGCGACGCCGAAACCAAGGCCGTCAAGCTTGGTCTGCCGTCGTATTGCACCGTCTACCAGGCAGAGCTCTTGGCGCTATGCGAGGCGTCGAGGGTAGCTCTCGGGCGCAGCGAAACATCCGCTGCGATATACAGCGATTCGAGGTCCGCATTGCAGTCCGTCGCGGCGAGTAAGTGCTCGCACCCTCTAGCAGCTGAAACTAGACAAAACTTAAATAAGATCTGTAAGGAAGGTAGAATAGTCAAATTATTCTGGATAAAGGCTCACGCTGGACTAGAGGGTAACGAGAGGGCGGACTGTCTCGCGAGGGAGGCCGCACTGAAGAGTAAACGAAAGCCGGCGTACGACCTGTGTCCGGTCTCGTTCGTCAAGCGGTGTATTCGCATGCGCTCGCTTGACGAATGGGACCAAAGATACAGGGAAGGTGCGACGGCTGGAGTTACTAGGCTGTTCTTCCCTGGAGCCATTGACGCTTATAAAACCCTGAGGAAGGTGAGCCTTGAAGGTGTGATGACCCAAGTCTTAACGGGGCACGGTGGGTTCTCCGAGTACTTGCACCGGTTCAAGCGCAAGGAGAGCCCATCGTGCATTTGTTCCAGCAAGAACGAGGATGTCCCGCACGTTCTGCTGGAGTGTCCGGTCTTCGCCAAGGAAAGGATGGAACTGGAGTACGAGCTGGATATGGAAGTGTGCCCAGCCAATCTTAGTGCGATGATCGCCGGTAGCCAAAGGAAAAGGTTTATAGAATTCTGCAAAAGTATTGCGACTAGGGTAATTAATAGAAATAAAACGTAAATTGTAAATATTTTAAACTTAGTTATTGTACACGAATGTTTTAAATTATATAATGTTTGTATATTATTTAATGCCATTAATTTATTTGTTTTTATATTGCTTATGTTTAATATTAATCGTTTTATATTTTAATGTTCTTAATTGTTTTAACTGTAAATAATATTGATGTTTGTAAATTTTTGAATTGATAAATTATTAATGTTTTAGAATTTTATTTGATCATTTTATATTTAATTTAAATTGTTTTAATTATTGCTTATTTTAACTGCTCAAATCTAATTATTGTTATTTGTAAAATAAGAATTATATCGTGTACAATTATTTGAAACCCTAGAAACCAATAAAGTATAGAATATAAGAAAAGATAGTTAGATAGTATAGGAAAAGTAAGGTACAGGCGGGAATCCCACCCGCAGAGTATGAATGTGAGATGAATAAAAGAAAGAACTAGTATGAAGAATGAAAGTGCGAGTAGTAAAAATGCGAGAACTGGAATGAAAGAGTACAGTAGAAATAGGCTACGACCCTGCGTCGAAGGGATGAGCATTAAATAAAAAAAAAATAAAAAAAAAAAAAAAAAAAAAAAAAAAAAAAAAAAAAAAAAAAAAAAAACCTAACCTAACCTAACCTAACCTTTTTTTTTTTTTTTTTTTTTTTTTTTTTTTTCGAGGAGAAATCCTTTTATTGATTCCCTACCGCTGGCGAGACGGTAGGGGTATGTGGGGTTCGGCCGGCAGACGACGCTATGCTAGTCATAGCGGCCCGGCCACTACCCACTAAAACTCCCCGGTGCCTCCTTGCCCTATGAGCGGGGTGGACCGGGCTCTGCCGAGGCAACAACTCCGATCCACCCCAGGGCGGCCTAGCCAATGTCGGCTAGGCTGACGCCAATGGAGGATTGCCCGGAGACACCGGGGCAATCCTCAGATGGGGGGAGCCTGTGCAGGCACACACAGCTGGCCAGCTGTGTGCGCAGGTCCCCTAGGGCATTTGAAGACGGGCTTGATATGCCCGCCTTCTCCTGCCCGTCCGCCTACGTCTGAGGGAAGCGAGACCCGCCTCGTCCTCTCGCTCCCTCTCAGCTGCCTCCTTCTGCGACATGACAGAGTCGCAGAAAGAGGCAACTGCTTTCCAGTTCGTCTCACTGTCAAGCATGGCTTCGACCATGCTTGACAGTGAGACGTCTCCCCCACCCAGCGCCACCTCCAGCTCCTGACGCTGGGTGTCCCAGGCCGAGCATACCTGGAGTGTATGCTCGGCCGTGTCATCTGGATCGCCGCAGTGATGACACTGCGGCGTCCCTTCCCTCTGTATTCGGTGCAGATAATGACCGAAACACCCGTGTCCGGTCATTATCTGCACCATGTGATAGGTGAGGCTGCCTTTCCGGCGCCTCACCCATTCCTCCAACACCGGACGGATCGCTCCGATCGTCCGGTGGCCGGCGGTAGGCTGGCGTAGTGCCTCACTCCATGTGTGCATGGCCCTCTCCTGCGCCTCTGCGCGGACCCGTCGCACGTCCTCCGCGACGGGTCTACCTCCTTAACCTAACCTAACCTAACCTAACCTAACCTAACCTAACCTAACCTAACCTAACCTAACCTAACCTAACCTAACCTAACCTAACCTAACCTAACCTAACCTAACCTAACCTAACCTAACCTAACCTAACCTAACCTAACCTAACCTAACCTAACCTAACCTAACCTAACCTAACCTAACCTAACCTAACCTAACCTAACCTAACCTAACCTAACCTAACCTAACCTAACCTAACCTAACCTAACCTAACCTAACCTAACCTAACCTAACCTAACCTAACCTAACCTAACCTAACCTAACCTAACCTAACCTAACCTAATTACCTGTGCAACGTCGCGCACAGGGAGCGGACCACCGTCTGCCACGAGTGCGGAGCCGCCGAAGACACGGCGCAACATACCCTTGAGGAATGCCCAGGTTGGGACACGGAGAGAGCGGCTCTGACGGCAGTCGTGGGACAAGACCTGTCCTTACCGGCTGTCGTCAGAGCAATGATTGAGACGCCTGACGGCTGGAAAGCCGTCAGGACTTTCTGCGAGTCGGCCCTGAGTGGTAAAGAGGCCGGGGAGCGGTCCCGCGAAGAGGACCCCCAGGCGGACCCACTCAGGCGCCGAAAAGTCGGAAGACGGCGCCGCGCCTATGCCGCGCGCGCCGATTAACGTGACTACCGGGCGTCAGGTGGACGACTGGCGCCCGGCCTACACTGATCAGACGGAGTGGCGACCTAGAGATGCTCCCTAGGTCGCCACCATCACGACGGTTCCCTTCACGGGAAGTAGCGGTGTGCGGGTTCCGCGGACATGGCCTCGCTGTTATACGGACCCGCACACAACCGCCGATGGTGGAGCATGGGGGGGTTTTAGTGGGTATTCCCGGTGATAATTCGCGTCACCGGGCGAGTCCCACACTCCCCCTCGTCGGCGGTCCTGCGGTAGACCGCTGCGAGGACCTCGGCATCCAGCTCCCAGGGGAGCGTGCCGGCGATCGCGCATGCCGCCCTCCACGAGGTGGTGCGATACGCTCTGATGACCCTGGACGCCATGACTCGCTGCAGGCGCCGCAGCACAGTCAAGTTTTGGGCCGACAGGGAGTCGACCCAAATCGGCGCACCGTACAGGGCCATCGAGCGCACCACGCCCGCGAAGAGACGGCGGCACCCGACGTTGGGTCCGCCCAGGTTGGGCATCAGCCTGCTCAGAGCGAAAGAAATTTTGGTCAGTTTAGGAGCCAGGCTCCTGAAGTGACCTTGGAAGTTCCACCGGCTATCGAGTACGACGCCGAGATATTTCAGCGTCGACCCGACGCCGATGGTGACTCCTCCGACAATGATGTGAGCGTCCGGCGGTGGCGCCTTGCGAGGCCCACGGAAGCAGATGGCTTCCGACTTCTCAAGGGCCACCGTCAGGCCCAAGCGCCGTATCCTCATCACAACCTGTGCTACTCCGGCGGTTGCCAACAGGGCCGCGTCACGATACGTGTCACCGCGGGCGGTCACCAAAGTGTCGTCCGCGTAACACGTGACGTCGACCCCGCGCAGGGTTGCGCCCCGCAGTGCCCAGTCGTAGCCGATGTTCCACAGGAGCGGCCCGAGAACCGACCCCTGCGGGACACCGCACGACACTTGGCGCTGACGATCTCCAACGCGCGTGGGGTACGCGACCGAGCGACCCGAGAGATAATCTCCGACAAGCCGTCGGAGGTACTCCGGGAAGCCGTGGTACCCCATAGCCTCCACGATCACTCTGTGTGGAAGAGTGTTAAACGCGTTGGAGATGTCGAGGGACACCGCCAAGACGAACCCGCCTTTCCCAATAGCCTCATCGGCTAAAGCCCTCACCCGCGAGATCGCGTCCACGGTGGACCTGCCCCTTCGGAAGCCGAACTGGACATCGGCCAAGTTCGGCCCGGTCTCCTCGAGATGTTGGGTGAGGCGAGCGGCGATAACCCGTTCGAACAACTTGCCCGCCTCACTCAACAGGACTATGGGGCGATAGGCCGATGGTGAGTCCACCGGACGCCCGGGCTTGCGGATGAGGACAAGCTTACCCCGCTTCCATTCGTTGGGAAAGTGGCCATCCTTAGCACAGGTTGTGAGCAACGCGCGGAATCTATCCTGTAGGCCGCCCTCTTTCAGGGCCAAGACCAGAGCCTTCCCCGGGATGCCATCGGGACCGGGCGCCGTGTTCTTCGCACTCAGGCGAAGAACCGCCCTGTCCAACTCGCCCTTTGACACCTCGGGGGGATCCTCCGTCGAGATCTGCTGCCTCGCCCGATCAGGCGCGGAAGGAGCATCGCCCTCCGCCCTGGCAGGGAACAGATTCACCACCACTCTCTCGAGCGTCTCCGTGTTCATGGTGGTCGACAACGGAGGGGCCCATGGGCGAAGCTTGCTCATGACAAGCTTATACGGCCTGCCCCATGGGTCCTGCTCGAGAGAGTTCACCAGCTCCTGCCAGGCGCGCTCCTTCGCTGCAGCGATCTCGGTCCTCAGCTCCTTCTTGGCCCCTTGGAAGGCGGCAAAGAGTTCGGCTATAACCGATGCGGGTCTGTGGCGTCGACGGGCGTGGGTGTACCGGCGTCGTGCTTTCACACATGTCGTCCGGAGGTGCTGAAGCTCCGGCGACCACCAGTACACCTGTCGACGGGGCTGCGGTATGCCCGCGCGTGGCATGGCGACGTCGCAGACATGCGTCATCGCCTCGCGGAACCACCGCGCCTCTGTGTCCGCATCGGTCGCCTCGGGTTTGACATTCCATGATTCCACGAGGGACGCCGCTATGAGGGCGTTTCTCTCCAGCATTTTGAGTGCCCATCTGGGCCCGATCTCAGAGGGAGCACGCCTCGGGCTGTTCGGGTCCGTCGAGTGGGGGGAGATGGAAAACCGAATATATCGGTGATCCGAAAGCGTCTCGACCCCCTCCTCGACTACCCAGCCCTGAACGCGGCGTGCCAGGGCGGAGGACGCAAACGTTACGTCCACGACCGATCCGCCCTGTTGTCGCACGCACGTGTTAGACGTGCCCCTGTTCAGCACACACAGATTGTTGCTGGAGAGCCACTCCTCCACAGCCGCGCCCCTCGCGTCCGTGAGGGCCGATCCCCACACTGTCGACTTCGCGTTCAGGTCTCCGGCGAGGAGCACCTGACGCGGGCGACACCGCCCCAGCAGGATGTCTATTTCCGCCAAGAAACGCTCGAACTCCGCCAGCGGGCGGTTTGGCGAGAAATAGACACCTACGTACACGGTGTCGCCGCAGAAAACGGCGACGAACCCGCGGCCTCTGAACGTTTGGTCGACAGCGGGGGCTCCCTCTCCGGTGGTCAAAACAATGGCGATGACACCGTCCCGGTCGCCGATCCAGTTGTCGCGATTAACAACCAGATACGGCTCCGAGACGATTGCCACGTGTATCCCCCACTGCGCCGTAGTCTGGACTAGCAAGTCCTGGGCTCCGACGCAGTGGTTGACATTCGCCAGGAGGCACTTTATGGACATAATTATATGTCCATAGGCGCTCCTTTTGTCCCGTTCGGTGGGGGGCCAGCGTTATCCTGGGACGGAGCCTCAGGATTCGCTGGCCTGCGTCTGTTCCATTTCCGCTTGGGCGCCGAACACTTTGGGCTACCCAAGCGGTGGTTATGTCGTTTTCCGGCTTCCAAGCACAAGAAGCAGCTGGCCTCGGAGCGGCAATCGGCTGCGCGATGGCCGCTCTTTCCGCACCGGTAGCACTGCTGGCTTCTGTCAACGGCAGCGGTGCACTGCCCCCTGACGTGTCCCGACTCCAGACACCGGAAGCAGCGCAGCTCTCGGGGTTCGAGGGCTTTCACCCTCGCTGCCGTCCATCCCACCAGCAGTCTACCCTCCAGGACCTTCTTGGCTGCTGTTGCGGGACAGCCCGCCCAAGCCGTTCCCATCCCGAAGCGCGGGAAACGTATGGCGCCGACTTTCACTGATTCAACAGCGCAGCCGCCGACTTTGGCGATGGCCGCCGCCACTTCTGCGGGAGTGACGGAGTCGTCGAGCCCCGACACCAGCAACTCGGTGAGTTTGACTGGCCTGGAGACTCTGACGAGCTCCGCACTCATTTGTTGCCGTAATTTGGCGGCCAACGCGTCCGCCTTTACGGCTGTGTCGGCGCCGTGCACTTCAAAAATGACCGCACCCGTAATTGCCCGACGGGGGCGGACATACGGAATGCCCACCTCCTCTAGGCTGACCTTCCGTTTAGCCTCCGCGACTACGTCGGCGTAGGTGACGCCCCTTTCTGCAGCCTCAGGCTGCAGTGTGAGGACTACGGCCGCAGTCTTCGGAGGCTTCGGAGCCTTCTTGGGGGCGGGCTGTTGAACCCGTCTCGACTTGGGGCGGGGAGTCGGAGGTGACTCCTTATGCTTCCCGCCTTTGGCCACCGTGCTCCAAGGCCGATCCATGGAGGCGGGGGCGGGTGGGAGAGGGCGCGGTTCCGATCGGGCCGGTCGTTTGACGGCCGCCTTCCGACCTTTCGTCCTCTTTCTCCTGGTTGTTGTTGTTTCCCCTTCTTTCGTCGCCTTTAACCCGCTGGTGGAGGGTTTAGGCGGTGCGGAGGAAGGAAGGGGAGGGACCTTCCTTGGGGCCGGTTTCGGAGGGGGTTCTCTCCGAGCGGCCAATGGAGGGCTCACCCTCGGCGCTGGATTCAGGCGCGGCTCCAGGTTCTCGAGCCGCGCGCTCAGCCGAGCATGGACCCTGTCCATGATCGCCACCTCCATGGCCTCTAGGTGCTCCAGCGTGGCCGGAGTCCCGGAGGCGGCGGAGGAAGCGGAGTTTTTAAATTCGGCGAACTCCCTCCGAAGCTGTTCAAGTCCATTTTGGAGTAGCTTATTCTGCGCCCGAGCGCTTTTAAGCTCGCGACGCAGAGCAGCTGTCTCCTCATTAGTCGACAGGGAGGCCAGACATTTGGCGTCCGCGACTATAGCCTCCACGTTGTCGCGGAGCGCCTTCACGGAGGTCCCCTTAAGGTTCCGTGATATGTCGGCCACCCTGCGAATGGCCTCCGCACTGGTCATCAACCTCTCGAAGATGAGCGAGGACGACTCGACGGTGTCGTCCCCGGACTCCATCTCCGAGAGGCGGGAGCGAGTGACCCTTGCCTCGGCCATCGAGGCGAGTATATCCCGCTCTGCCAATAGCTTTAGCTCCTCCCGTTGGGCTCTGGCCACTTCGGCCTTCGCCTCGGCGAGGCCGACATACTCCCCGGTGGTGGGTGGGCGTCCGCGACCGCGCTTTTGGAGCAGACCCGTGGCGATGGCGGATCGCTCCTTTTCTTCTCCTGAGGAGTCAGGGGAGGCCGCCGGGGACGGCACCGGTGGGCCTTTACTCCTCTTCCTTTGGAGCCGGTCCCCCAACAACCTTGGGTCCGACTCATTGTCGCCCTCGCTACCGGCGTCGCCGTCGACGGACAGCACCGTCTCCCTGTCCGAGGACGAGGGCTCCGAGATGCTGGGTTCCTCTGGAATACCCGCTAGCCCTCGCAAACTGGGGTTTGGAGAGGCTCCGTCGCTCGCTGGGCTTTCCATTCGGTGGAGGAGGACGACAGGGCTCAACGCCCTGCAACTCCCACCGTCGGCAGGGTCACGCGTCGGCGCGACCTTAGCCTGCGCACGCGTGCGCACTCCGGAAGACTTCTGCTTACCAGGCAGCCCGGGATCCACTGCCTGGAGCTCCTGCTGCCTGGCCTCGCACCAGACGCAGGGGTGGCGCTTCTCGCCACATTCGCATGAGCCGGTAACCAATTTCTCATCGACCGGCCCGGACACCGGTCGACGCCGCTGGCGAGGCGGGTCACATACGCCGCTCGTTACCGATTTCTCACTCGGGGGCCGAGCTACCCCCAAGCGCCGGGCGTCAGCCGGATCGCACGACATACTCTTTTCCTTTATTAACCTTTCCATAATTGTTTGGGTGGGATACCTGCGGCCCTTCCCCAACAGGCCGCAGGAGCGCTCGGGACCGGGTCCCCCCCAGCCATGCAGCCCCTCGGCACGCTAACCTTGGGCTTCGGGGTAATTTTTTATAGTGGTTTTCTTCCACGCGGCCCGACGCTCAGTGCGCCGGACCCCCGGCCCCGCGAATGCGGGGTTACGGTTTGCCCGACGGTGGCCGAGACCACACGCCGCGCCCGCGGGCCTTATCAGGCCCGCCACCACGAGCCGAAGCTCCGCTGGCCCATCGCTGGGCCCTCCAAACTGCGCCAAGCGCACCGCCTTCGTGTCCGGACAAACCGGACCGCCAGCTCCTGCTGGCCAACCCACGACCCACTGGGGGTCCACTGGTGACAGCGGTGGGCTTCTTCGAAAAGAAGCCACGGCTTCACCCTCCGAGTGTGATTTTTTAGAGAGGTTTTCTTCCTCGCGATCCGACGCTCAGTGCGCCGGACCCCCGACCCCACTGAGTGAGGCTACGGGTTCATGTGGCCGTGCAATGCCCGCTCTTAAGAAAGAGCAGGCAGCCACATGCCAGTTTTTGTCCGCGCCGGATGAACCGGTACCCCCCATATCTGGGGGGCGTTCCCCTATCCGCAACCTGGGGACGCGTCCGATGGCGGATCTGGAACCGCACACGGAGAACCTAACCTAACCTAACCTAACCTAACCTAACCTAACCTAACCTAACCTAACCTAACCTAACCTAACCTAACCTAACCTAACCTAACCTAACCTTTTTTTTTTTTTTTTTGACGAGGAGAAATCCTTTTATTGATTCCCTACCGCTGGCGAGACGGTAGGGATATGTGGGGGTCGGCCGGCGGGCGACGCTATGCTATTCATAGCGGCCCGGCCACTACCCACTAAAACTCCCCGGTGCCTCCTTGCCCTATGAGCGGGGTGGACCGGGCTCTGCCGAGGCAACAACTCCGATCCACCCCAGGGCGGCCTAGCCAATGTCGGCTAGGCTGACGCCAATGGAGGATTGCCCGGAGACACCGGGGCAATCCTCAGACGGGGGGAGCCTGTGCAGGCACACACAGCTGGCCAGCTGTGTGCGCAGGTCCCCTAGGGCATTTGAAGACGGGCTTGATATGCCCGCCTTCTCCTGCCCGACCGCCTACGTCTGAGGGAAGCGAGACCCGCCTCATCCTCTCGCTCCCTCTCAGCTGCCTCCTTCTGCGACATGACAGAGCCGCAGAAGGAGGCAACAGCTTTCCATTTCGTCTCACTGTCAAGCATGGCTTCGACCATGCTTGGCAGTGAGACGTCTCCACCTCCCAACGCCACTACCAATTCATGGCGCTGGGGACTCCAGGCCGAGCACACCTGGAGCGTGTGCTCGGCCGTATCGTCGGGGTCGCCGCAGTGGTGGCACCGCGGCGACTCCTCCCTTTTTATACGGTGCAGATAATGACCGAAGCACCCGTGTCCGGTCATTATCTGCACCATATGGAAGGTGAGGCTGCCTTTACGGCGCCTCACCCAATCCTCCAACACCGGACGAACCGCGAGGATCGTCCGGTGACCGGCGGTGGGGTTGAGTAGTGCCTCACTCCAATCGTCAATGGCCCTCTCATGGGCCTCTGCACGGACCCGTTGCACGTCCTCGGCAACGGGTCTTTCTCCAAGGGCCCTAGCGGCGACCCGATGCCGATGCACCTGGGACAGAACCAGGGCATCGACATCCCACGGAAGCATGCCCGCTAGCACGCAGGCAGCCCCGTGGCTGACCGTGCGATAGGCCCGCACGGCCCGGGTCGCCATGACCCTTTGTGGCCTCCGTAAGAGGGCCCGGGTGCGGGGAGTGAGGCACTCCGCCCAGACCGGGGCTCCGTAGAGTGCCATCGACCTTACCACCCCGTGGTAGAGTCGACGGCACGCTGAGTTGGGTCCTCCCTGGTTAGGGAGGAGCCGTCCGAGTGCGGCTGCGGTCTTGATAAGCCGTGGAACGAGGAGCTTAAAATGCTCCTCAAAGTTCCAGCGGGGGTCCAGAGTTAGGCCGAGATACTTGAGATGCTTCTCGACCGGAATCCGGACCCCCTCCACTCGGACTCGGAGCCCCGGCGGGATCCTGCGGCGTGGGGGATGGAAGCCCATGGCCCTAGTTTTGTCTAGGGCCACCTCCAATCCGAGCAGACGGATGCGCCGGACGACCAACGAGGTGCCGACCGACGCAAGCCGTTCTGCCTTTTCCCACGTCTTTGCTCTTGCCGCGACCAGAGTGTCGTCGGCAAAGCAGGCAATCTCCATTTTGGGTAGGAGATTGCCTCGCAGGACCCAATTAAACCCCAAATTCCACAAAAGGGGGCCAAGGACGGCCCCCTGCGGTACGCCGGCTGTCACTGGCCGGCGTATGACTCTCCCGTCTGCGCCCTCGTAGAGGACCACTCGCTCGGCGAGGTAGTCATCGACGAGGGCGCAGAGATAGGACGGCACCCGGTGGAAACGGAGTGCCGCCCTAATACATTCGTGGGGGAGGCTGTTGAATGCGTTGCGAATGTCGAGCGACACCGCAACAACAGCCTCCCCCCTGCCGGTGGCCTCCTCAGTCCACCTTTTGAGGAGGCCCACCGCGTCCATCGTGGACCGACCGGTGCGGAAGCCGAACTGGCGCTCCTCCAAGTTCGGCCCCTCAGTCTCCAAATGCTCGACGATCCGACGGGCCATGATCCTCTCCATGGCCTTGCCGGAGTCGTCGAGCAAAACCACCGGTCGGTACCCGGACGGCGAGTCGGCGGGGCGGCCTTCCTTACGAAGAAGGACGAGTCGCCCCGCCTTCCACCTCCTCGGGAATTTGCCCCGGGCGATGCATGCGTTCAGCACCGCCCGGAACCTCTCCTCCAAAGGCCCCAGCGCTATCGCCAGGGCCTTGGCCGGGACTCCATCCGGACCCGGGGCCGTCTTCTTCCTCCCGATACGCTCCCTCACCGTCTCGAACTCGACGTCGGAGACGGGAGGGCCCTCCAATTCGGCCTCCGGCAGAGGTTCCGGAGGCTCCATGGGCGGGGGCTCGAACGGGCCTGGGGTCGGGAACAGTGACCCCACGACCTTGTCGAGCAGCGTCGGGTCGAAGAGGGCCGTGGAGGGGGAGCTCGACGCGAACTTCCCCCTCACGGTCCTGTATGGACGGCCCCAAGGGTCAGCGTCCAGGAGGGCCAGGAAACGCTCGTGGGCCTCTTCTTTGGCCCTGCAGATGCCTTCCTGCAGGGCGTTGTGAGCGTTCCTGTACGCCTGACGAAGGTGGACCTCTTCGTCAGGCGTCCTCCTGGAGCGTCGTCTCCGGCAACGGAGGAGAGCTCTCCTGGCCGCTAGGCATGATGAGCGCAGGGAGGCGATCTCCTGCGCCCACCAATACACCCTCCTCCATCGAGGAGGAGGGCGCCACAGCGGCATGGCGGCATTGCAGACTTCCCGAAGGTCGTCTGAAAAGTGGTCGGCCATGCCGTCGGGATCCCCAGCGAGGTGAGGGGGGAGCGACGACCATTCCCTCACCATCGCGGCCTCCTCCGCCACGTCCGGGCGGAGCTTGGCGAGTGCCCACCTAGGAAAGGCGACACCCGCCGTGGGGTCCCGACGCTGTGGGGCCCTAGCGGCCTGCGTGGAGACCTCGTATCGGACATAGAGGTGGTCCGATAGGGTCTCCACGTCCTCCACCACATTCCAGTTCCGGATTCGGGCAGCGAGGGCGGCGGAGGCGAAGGACACGTCCACGATGGACGTACCTTGCCACCGTACGCACGTGGGGGTGGTGCCTCGGTTGAGCACCTGGAGCCCCAGGCCCAGCGCCCAGGACTCCAGTATGCCCCCCCTCACGTCCGTACTGGGGGACCCCCATGCCGAGGATTTGGCGTTGAGGTCCCCCGCCACCAAAACTGGGAGTGGGGCCGCGCGCCTCACCACTCCCTCCACCGCAGCCAGGAAGAACTCGAAGTCCGCCCGACTGCGGTTCGGGGAGAAGTAGGTCGACACGACCACCATTCTCCCAAAGTTCGCTGCCACGAACCCGGAACCCCTTTCCCTTAGGGAAATGGGAGGAGCGCCACCCCCCGGTCTCACCACAACGGCAGCGGAGTCGTCCAGGTACCCCAACCAGTGGGGGTTCTGGGGAACGTAATACGGCTCCGCCACCACCGCCAGGCTAATCTCCCACTCCGCCATGGACTGACACAGCAAGTCCTGTGCCCCGGCGGAGTGGTTGATGTTCGCCTGGAGGATCCTTGTGGGAGACTTATTGGGCATTGGATGTGTCCATGCGCTCCTCCCTTGCTACGCCCGTGGCCCCTGGCTTAGCCGCACTGAGGCGGCCCCTGACGGCCGGGGGGGAACAGTTCATCCCCCCCATTCGGTGGTTGGCCGGGAGGCCGGCGTCCGTGCAGACGGCGCACCTAAACGCCGCCTCGCACTCATTGGCGGAGTGCCCATCCAGTCCGCAGCGGTAGCAGAGGCCGCTGCGGTCCTTTTTGGATGGGCACCTGACCACCGGATGGCCGAGCCCCATGCACCTGAAACAGCGCATGGGACGCTGTTCCAGGAGCTGGACGGAGGCGGCGCTCCAGCCAACCGTCAGGCGGCCACCGATCGCCAGTTTCCTGGCGGCTTCAACTGGGCAAGAGGCGAAGGCCGAACCCACCCCCCTGATCCCTGGGTGCACCTTGCCCACCCTGATATGCTCAGGGGGGCAGCCCGTGCTCAAGGATAGAGCCTCCTTCAACTCTTCAGCCGACACCGAGTCGTCAAGACCGTTTACCCGGATGTCGACTGATTTTATTGGGCGCGTGACCTTCGCCTCGTCACCCAAGGTTTCCCCAATTTTTGCCGCCAGTTGATCCGCCTGTGCGGGCGTGGTCCCCTTTGGGAGCTCAAGGATCCGAGCTCCCGTGACGCCCGTACGGAATTGGGCCGGACCAATCCCGAGGGCGTCTAAAGAAACTGAGGCCTTAGTTTTGTCTAAGGCCTTCTTGTAAGTGGCCCCCTTCTCGATTGCCTCAGGTTTGAGGGCCACTACCACTGCCAGTTTCTTCGGCTCCTTGGGGAGCTTGGGGGCGCTGGCTTTCGGTGCTGTCGGAGCTGGAGCGACGGGGGCGCGCTTTTTGCGCCGGACTACCTCGGACCAGCTTCCACCTGTCTCGACCGAGGGCCCAACCTGCGGCTCAGGAGCCTTGGCAGGGGGTCGAGCCGCTCTGACGGGCCTCACACTTTTGGGCAGGTTGGCCGGGGGGGTGAGGGTGGTCACGGCGTCTGGCTGGGCAGCCGCAGCGCGGGCCTTCGCTTTGCGGTCTGCCGTGAGAGGTGGCCGGATCTGACGCGCCGGGAGGAGCCTCCCGTCAACTTCCAAGCCGTCCAGGCGGGCGCTCACCATGTTGCCCACATGGTTCATGAGCTCCGCCTGGAGCGATCCGAAGGCTTCAAAAAACTCCGCCCTAGACAGTGCCTGTGATTCAGCCACTGTCTGGGGAGCTTCCGCCTGACGTTCCGAGCCGGCCGGGGTCTCTAGGCGGGTCCTTTCGGAGAAGGCCCGTCTGATCGCCGCCACCTCCGAGTGGAGGGCCTCCAGTTGCCCGCGGAGGCGCTTGTTGTCAGCCTTCAGGCGGCGAACCTCCTTGGAGGCTTTCCGCTCCGCCACCGCCTTGACAATTTCAACTAGGGAGTTCGTCGCATTTTTTATGTCCCTCTGGCATGTTCCTTTTAGGTTTCCGGCCTTGCGGACAACGTCTAGAATTACCGAGGCACTGGCTTCCGCCCTTCTGGTGAGCCCCTCGATCGAACCAGACGGAGATACGGACTTAGTCGAGTGGAATTCAACCTCGGAGAAGTTGATTTCCGACTCGGAGTCCGTCCCTACCTCCCTTAGCTCGCGACGAGCCTGCGACACACCAGTGTCGTGAGCATAAGGCTTGCCACGGCCTTTGTTCCCTTTGAGGTACTTAGGAGGGACCGCTGGTTCCTCTTGGGACCCAGACGCCTCCGATCCCGAATGCTCCTCGTTTGACCCAGCAAAGAATTTGCCAGATCTACTCCGATCTGACGCTGATGAGGGACGAGAGGACTCCAGGATGCTCTCCTCCTTCTTGGCACCCCGTTTTCGACCTTTTGAACGGGTATTACCCGAAGGCCGATTAGCCTCCGTGTCGTCCATCCTTTTTGTAGAGGTCCACCCCTACAAAAAGGGGGGCAAAACAAAACAAGAAACAACAAAATAACAAATTCCTTAAAAATTAATCAACAAAAACAGCGATAACTTCTGAACAACTAGTGCTACCAGCAACCGGTTTGGACTGGGTGAAAGTGCTTCCGAAGAGGCTACTTTCGACCCAAACCCGCGATACGAACCGGCTGCTAGCAGCAAAGTTATCCGGAAGAAACAACAACTTTTCTTAAAAATCTAAAAACATAAACAACAATAACAACAAAACAACAACAAATCTTAAGAAGATTCCTAGACCGGCTGAAAGCGCTCACAAGGAGGCAACTTCCAGCCAAAGACCGCGACAAGATCCGGCTACGGGAACCGGGACTTATCGCGGCTTTTGTCCAAAAATCTTCTAACAGAAAAACAGAAAATCAACAAAAACAACTGAAATAACAGACAACAACAACAACTGCTGTGTGCAGATCGAAGAAGCCTTGAAAAAGGCTTCAAACGATATGCGCCACACCAAAAAGCACCAATGAACACCAGAGTTCTCAGCGATTGAAATTTCCGAATTTTCGTAAAAAACCAACCTAACCTTTTTTTTTTTTTTTTTTTTTTTGACGCGGGGAAATCAGCGCCCCTGATTCCTGCCAGCAATGGGGCACTGGCAGGATATGCGGGACTTCTACCCGCTAAAACCCCGCGGTGTTCCTCATCCACGTGCGCGTGGGGACGGGAGAGAGGTGTCAGCGCGAGCATTTCGTCCTGCTCTCCCGTCAGCGTTAGCCCTGGTCGGGCGTCACCGATGATACATCGGTAGGAGGGGGGGACGGTAGGCTCCCCCCTCCCCGGATGACTGGGTGCGGGAAGACGTGCCGGAACACGGACACGTCTTTCACCGAGGCCGGGTTGGCAGGTGAGCGGATCCCCATATCCGCTCACCCTCCGGCTGATCACGGGGGCACTTGGAGTCGGCCGTAAAGCCTCCTCCGCCTCCCGGATCGTTTCCGGCGGATGTCATCGTCAGCGAGGGCGGCATCCTCCCTCGCCCGCTCCGCCGCCTCCTTCAGCGAGAGGACGTCCTCGCTGAAGGAGACCATCGCATGCCAAGCCTCTCTGCTGCCGACCATGGACAGAACCACGGCCGGCAGCGAGAGGTCTTCTCCCACAACGGGCGTTAGGCAGCCCCGTTGCCGGTCCCATGCCGGGCATTCAGCCAGCGTGTGTTGCGCTGTGTCCTCCGGGCCACCGCAGTGGTGGCAGGAGGGTGTCGCCTCTCGTCTCGCGACGTTGCACAGATATCTGCCGAAGCAACCATGCCCCGACAGAATCTGTGCAAGCCTGAAGGTGATCACACCCCTCCTGCGTTGGCACCATTGCTCCAGAACTGGAGCGATGGCCCGGACGGTGTGAGCGCCGGCGGTTGGCGCGGCGAGCCTCTCGGCCCACCGCGCCAGCGCAAACCTCTGCGCCGTGCGGCGCACTTCCTCCGGCAGGGGACCGGCAACGCCCCGAGTGCGAGCTGCCGCTCGACTTTCGTAGACCGAGGACAGAACCTCGGCCTCCAGGTCCCACGGGGGGGTACCCGCCATAACACACGCGGCGTCGCACGAAATCGTGCGGTAACCGCGTATCACCCTGGTCGCCATCACGCGCTGAGACCTTCTCAGCAGTGTGACGTTGTGGCGATCCAGGGCGTCCGCCCACACAGGCGCGCCGTATAGCGCCATGGAGCGCACCACCCCCGTGAAAAGACGGCGGCAGCCGACACTCGGTCCGCCCAAATTGGGCAGGAGACTACCCAACGCCGATGTAGCCCCGATCAGCCTTGGGCTGAGCCGCCGGAAGTGCTCACGGAATCGCCACCTGGAGTCCAGGGTGAGCCCCAGGTAGCGCATGTGCACTCCGACGGCGACGTCCACGTTAGCAATTTTAATGTGGGCCCGCTGAGGTGGACCCTTCCGGGGACCATGAAAAAGCATGGCCTCGGATTTATCGGGTGCCACCCGCAGACCCAGCAGCTCAATCCGTTTCACCACGAGAGCGGTGCTCACTGTGGCCAAGTTTGTCACCTCCGTGAAATCGTCTGCACACGCGACGACCAGCGTGTCGTCGGCGTAGCAGACGACGTGAACGTTGTTGGGGAGGGCGCCTCTCAGCGCCCAGTCAAATCCAATGTTCCACAGGAGCGGTCCTAGGACCGACCCCTGTGGAACGCCACAGGACATGGTCCTCTCCAGGACCGTCCCGTCTCGGCGGGGACAAAGGATCTTCCGATCTCTCAGATAGTCTCCGACAATCAGCTGGAGATACGCGGGCAACCGGTGGTATCGGAGCGCCTCCGTAATGCAGCTGAAGGGGAGGGTGTTGAAGGCGTTAGAGATATCTAACGACACCGCCAATGCCACTCCTCCCCTTTCTACGGTTTCCTGCGCGATGGTCTTGAGGCGCAGGATGGCGTCGATCGTCGATCGACCCGCGCGAAAACCGAACTGATTGTCGGAGAGATCTGGCCCCGCCGAGCTCAAGTGTCCGGTGATTCGGCGGGCAATTATTCTTTCGAATAGCTTGCCCGCCTCGTCGAGCAGCACAATTGGCCTGTATCCAGAAGGAGAGTCCGCGGGACGCCCCTCCTTCCTTAACAGAACCAATTGGCCCTCCTTCCATATCCGGGGAAAGGACCCCGCACGCAGGGCAGCGCCAAAGACTGCCCGCCAGCGGTCCCCCAACTCGCCCGACGCCAAGACCCAGGCGCGACCGGGTATCCCGTCCGGACCGGGGGCGGTACTCCTGCCGCGAAGACGGGCTATAGCCTCCTCGAATTCTCCGCTGGAGATGGGCGGAGCTCCGTCTTCATCCCCGGTTCGTACGGGCGCTCGACCGCCCATGGGCGGTGGAGTGTGCTCTCCCTGTTCGGGGAACAGTGTGGAGAGCACAACCCGGAGGAATTCTGGGTCCAGCGTTTCGGCGACGGGTGGACCGTGCGAGCCGAGTTTGGCCCTGGCTGCGCGGTAAGGGCGCCCCCACGGGTCTCGATCGAGGGATTCGAGCATTCGCTCGCGAGACCGTGCCTTCGCCTCCCGGATGGCGATTTGAAGCGCTTTCCGGGCCCCCCTGTAGGCATCGTAGAGGCGCGCCTCAAGCTCGGGGTCCTTACTCCTGCGCCGACGGCACCTGGCGTATCGGCGGCGGGCAGCTACGCACGTGGCACGAAGATCCGCCACTTCTTCGCACCACCAGTGCACCTGCTTCCTGCGTGGACGTGTCCCGGCGCGCGGCATGGCGGCATCGCACACAGCGGTCATGGCAGCGCGCATGCCGAGCGCCTGGTCTTCGACCGGCAAGTCCTCGCTGGGCTCTCGCGAGACCCAGTCCTGGACGATGGCCGCCTCGACAAGCAGGTTCTTGTCGAGTCTCGTTAGAGCCCAGCGGGGGAATCGCTGGGACCGTCCACGCCGTCGCCGCGGAGACAGGTCGTCCGCGCGCGAAGAACCGGCAATGCTCAGTCGGATGTATCTGTGATCCGAAAGGGTCTCAACGCCCTCCAGCACGTCCCAATCGCGGACACGATCGGCGATGGCCCGACTAGCGAACGATATGTCCACTATCGAGCCACCGTTGTGCCGAACACAGGTGTTGACGGTGCCGCGATTGAGAAGCACTAGCCCCGCGGAGGCTAGGAAGTCCACGACGGCGTCGCCTCGTGCGCCCGAGACGGGACAGCCCCACGCCGTGGACTTCGCGTTGAGATCCCCCAGGACCAACACAGGAAGTCTCGATCTAAGGATCAACCTCTCCAAGTTGCCGAGAAAGACCTCGAACTCGGCGAGGGCGCGGTTGGGGGAGAAGTAAACTCCGACGAGCAAAACCGCGCCCCACTCAACGGCAACAAATCCTTGGCCTCTCTCGGCCACTCGGAGAGGGGCAGAGCCGGCGGCACCCACGATGGCGACCGTGGATGCCGTGTCGTGTGCCCAGTTGGGGCGGGGCGGTACAAAGTACGGCTCCGCCGCCACGGCGACGTCGATCGACCACTGCGCCATGGACTGGAGGAGGAGATCCTGAGCCCCGGCGCAGTGGTTGATGTTCGCTTGGAGGAGACGGACGTAAGGGACGTTGTCCATTACGGAACCGTATCCATCTCCTCCTCGCGCGTGGGTTGCGCGTTGTCCGCGGCGGCGGGTATACCGCCATCCTTAGTCTTTTTTCTGCCCGTGCTGGCAGGAGCTTTGCAGCCTCGACTGCCAACAGGGTGATCCGCCCGCTTTTTTGCTGCGGCGCAGGGGGCGCAGTGGGGAGGATTCGAGCACTTTGAGGCTTTGTGGCCTTCCTGGCCGCAGCGGAAGCACAGGCCGCTGCGGTCCACCTCCGCTTGGCACTTGGGGGCCACGTGCCCGGGCTGGAGACACCTGTAGCACCTCAGTTGGCGCTGGGGCAGCACTTTGACTTGTGCCGACACCCAGCCCACCAAAAGTCGTCTGCCGTCGGCGACTTTCTTGGCGCTCTCCACCGGGCACGAGACCCACACGCAGCCCATGCCAAGCGGGCCAGCGCGGACGTCTCCAGTTTTAATGGTGTCTCGGGGGCAACCGCCCACGCGAGACACTGCCTCCGCGACCTCCTCCGCCGAGACGGAGTCGTCGAGCCCAGAAATGCGCAATTCGGCGCATTTCTGGGGTCTCGTCACTCTGACCACCTCTGGCTCGAAGATCTCCCTCAGCTTTCCTGCGAGCGCGTCCGCCGCACCGTCGTTACTTTTGCCGGGGATCTCAAACACCCGGGCTCCGGCCTTGGAAGTTCTGACTTGCAGAGATCCAATTCCAATTGATTGGAGATCAAGCCTCTTCCTCGCCTCGGCAATGACGCTGTTATAAGTCGCGCTCTTATTGCTGGCCTCGGGCCCCAGGGTGAGGACCACGGCCGCTGAGCGCGGGGGGCGGAGCTTCCGCCTGGCTGCATCGCTGGCCTTCGCCGCCTTGGCAGCAGGCTTGCTGGCCTTGGCAGCGGGCTTGTCAGCGACTGCAGCCTTCTTTGCCGCCTTCGCCTTCCGCCCCACCACCAGGGACCACGGCTCCTCCGTGGGAGCTGGGGCGGGCAGCGCCTTTGGGGCTGAAGCAGGCGACGCCTTTGGGGCTGAAGCAGGTTTGTCAGGGCGCATCATCGTCTTCTTCTTCTTCTTTTTACCCTTCGGCCGGGAAGCGGCCGGTGCCACGGCGGTTGCCACAGCAGGCGCCGACGGCGGCTCTGGCGCCTTCCTCCTGTCCGCTGCAAGCGGAGGCCTCACCCTCGTCTTTGGGAGGAGACGATCTTCGATGCCGGCGAAGCGGGCGTCCATCCGGAAGGCAAAAGCCTCCAGCGCCTTGCGCACGGTCTCCTCGACCGACGCCGAGGCGGTGGCCGTCGAAGCTGTGGCCGGCGCGCTGGCCGCCTGCTTCGCCTCCAGGGCCTCTATCCTTTTTCTCAGGCGGGCGTTATCAGCCCGGAGAGCCGCCGTCTCCTCGGCCAATGTGCGGCGCGAGAATTCATTTAAGATCTCCGTGAGGGAGTCAACAGAGCGGTTCAGGGAGCCCACAAAAGTACCCTTCAGGTTGCCAGAAGATTTGGCAACCCGAGCGATATTCTGCAGGTCCTCCCTGGCCCGCTCCCTCAGAACCTCCGACGGCAAGGCCAGAGGCGTCGGCTCCTCCGACGGTGGCAGGGCAAATTGCTGCGCGCGCCGACGCAGCATGGCGTCGGCGAGTTCCTCCTCCGCCAGTAGTCGGAGCTCTTCCCTCCGCTCGGCCAACACCTTTGCGCTGCCGGTGAGCGCACCTTCAGTTTGCGCATGTCCGCGCCCGCGTCCCGCCTTGGCGGTGCGCTTCTTCAGGGATTTGGCGGGCGGTCGTCCGATCGCGGACTGGGGGTCCGAATCAGACGGCGACCCACCCTCCATCCTCTTCCTGCGGCGGGCGGGGACCGCGGCAGCGGAGCGAAAGCTCGACGCTGACATATCCGATCCCGCGTCCTCCGCGTCGCTCGGCCTCGGCGAGGCCACGCTGCTCCTGACCTCAGCGTCGGACAACCGGTCGAGCAGCACGACTGGTTGTCTCCCCTTTACATCATCGTAGTTGCCGGTAACCAATTTCACATCGACCGGCCCGGAAACCGGTCGACGCCGCTGGCTAGGCGGGTCACATTCGCCGCTCGTAGCAGATTTCTCACTCGGGAGGCGAGCTACCCCCGAGCGCCCGGTGTTAGCGGGATCGCATGACATAACATTTTCCGTATCTGACATTATCATATTCATTTGGGAAGCATACCTGCGGCCCTTTCCCAACAGGCCGCAGGAGCGCTTGGGACCGGGTTCCCCCCGGCCATGCAACCCATCGGCACGCTGGACCTTAGGCTTCGGGTAATTTTTTATAGTGGTTTTCTTCCACGCGGCCCGACGCTCAGTGCGCCAGACCCCCGGCCTCGCGAGTGCGAGGTTACGGGTTGCCCGACGGTGGCCTAGGCCACACGCCGCGCCCGCGGACCTTATAAGGCCCGCAACCACGAGCCGAAGCTCCGCTGGCCCATCTCTGGGCCCCTCCAATAGCGCTGTGAGCGCACCGCTCAATGTCCGGGCAGGCCGAACCGCCAGCTACTACTGGCCAACCCACGACCCACAGGGGTCCGCTAGTGATACTGTCACTCCTCGCGAGCGCTCCGCTACGGACTCCCGCGAGGGAGCCCGCTCGGAATGCTCGGTTGTACGCCTTCTTGGTCCCCAAGGCCGAAGCCAAGGGTAAGCCCCCCCACCGCGACAAGGTCATGGCGTACCTAACCTAACCTAACCTAACCTAACCCAACCTATTCTGTATTGATCTTACTATACACTACCCCAACATAAGCCAATTTAACTTTGTGGCGACTTGTGTGGCGACCGTCGCCTATCTATTTCTTAGCTTTTTTGGCTTTGACTTACTGGGGCTTTTTGGTGCCTCTCGGTGCCCTCTTTACAATCCCGTTGGAATTTTCGCGTTAGGTTAAAAAAAAAAAAAAAAAAACCGTGACCTTGACACTTAAAAAAAAAAAAAAAAAAAAAAAAAAAAAAGAACCATGAGTATTGTTGTGTCCATCTGCCCAGTCAATCTGCCATAAGGCAAAAACAGTCATATACAACTTATTATAAAAAAAAAAAAAACGCAATAGTAAATCTTCCAAGCTCTTCCTGGACTTCGCTATAGAAGTGGAAAATATATCTATATCCTTTAATGTTTAGTTATAACACGTACATGTCTGCCTGAAAAAGGAATTCTTTGTGTAGTTAGTGCGAAAAGGAGGGATATAAAAGGTACCCTTCAAACGTGATGAGGGAGAATACGGAACTCTAAATAGTATTTTTTCTAAGAGGGGCGCAGAGTTTATTAACTGAATCCTAAACATAAACATATTGTATGTTAAATTGCAATTTGGAGTCCAACATAATGCCCAGGTCAAGAATATCGCCAATTTCATATCCATAAATGATGGGATAGCGCTTTTGAGTGAATTTTATGACATTGCATTTATCTATGTTTAAGATCAATTGATTATCGTGGCAAAATTTTTCAAATCCGATCAAATCACGCTGCAAATCCTCACAATCCCTGAGACATGTCAGTTAAGTACAAAATAAATAAAAAGGGGCCAAGATGTGATCCTTGCGCGATCCCAGATGGAATTTGTAGGAATGAGAAGCGAAAACCTTTGAGGGCTACTGCCTGACTTCGATTGTTTATATAAGACGCTTGAGCATATAACCCATCTGAGCAGGTCGCCACGTATTCAGAGTGTTGCAATCTTACGTATGAGAATAGAATGATTAATTTTGTCAAAAGATTTAGAAAAATCGGTATACACGGCATCTACCTGATATCCAGAGTCGCCTATAACACAAGCAACGCCATAGGTGCTGCAAATTATAAGGGATAAGGAAGGGACGGGGTATTAGACTCTGGCATCCCTTACTCACTCACCGAAACTCAACAGCACAAATGCTGTTTTTTCACTATGGTCTTTTGTAAGGGGGTGGTCACTGCTGCCAGACAGGCTGCCCAAATGAGTGCGCATTTAAAATTCCCATTATCTATAAAGGGTTTTTATTACTTTCATCATTCACTTATTGATTGTCTCGAATGTGTGGAGTTGTAGACGATGGACAAATCAAAGACGAGCTGAGTATGATACATTTATTGTTCGGTGGCGCAAATGGCGCAAGTGGCGCTAGTGGCGCTCGGGCGGCGCCGACGGGGCGTCGGGCGGGAGGTGCGCCAGCACCACGTGCGACGCCGTCGGGTGCCGCGGCGCCAGCAGACGCGGCGCGGGGGCGCGCGCCACGCCCGCCGGGAGCGTGCGCCGCATCTGCTGCAGGTGCTGCAGCTGCAGGTTGCGGTGCAGCTGCAGCGCGGCCGGCTGCGCCTCGCCCGCCGCCTGCTGCAGCAGCTTGAGCGCGGGCCGCGCGGCGAGCGCCTGGTGGCGGTACAGCAGCTGCGCGGGCGCCGCGGCCGACACGCGGCGCGCCTCCGTCCCGGCCAGCAGCACGCGTTGCGGTGAGGCGGTGGCCTGCGCGGCGACGGGCGCCGGCGCGGCGGGCGCGGGCGCGGATGGCGCGGGGGCGCCGCCCGCCTTCTGCTTCTCCTTGGCGATGCGCTCGGCGCGGCGCGCGGCCACCTCGACGGGCGTGAGCGGCGCGTCGAGGTCGACGCCATGGTCGGCCATGAGCGCGGCGTGCTTGGAGCTAGGGTACGCAGAGTCCTCGAGGCGGCGCTTGAGAGTCTGGCGGCGGCGGTCGGCACGGTCGCGCTTGGCGTCCATGGCGTGTAGCGGCGGACGCGGCGCGTCGTCGTCAGCGCGGCGCCTGGCCGCCGGCGGCTTCTTCTGCTTGCGGCGCGCGCGCTCCGGGTCGGCGAGCGCGTCGTGGCGGTCGCGGCAGGGCCGCGCCGAGCGAAACGAGCGCGACACGTCATTGACCGAATCGGCCACCCACTCCCAGTTGGGCGCCAGCGCGGCGTGCGTCTCGGCCAGCATCTGCTGGTGGCGCAGCGCGTGGCGTAGCGCCGCGTCCTCGCACGGCGTCCACTCGGGCTGAGGCGCGTCGCGGTGCGGCGCGGGCGCAAGGCGCAGGCGCGGGCGCGCGCGCGCCCCGAAGAGCGAGGCGGGCGCGTGCGCGGCGCGCGAGGGCGCTCGGGGCGCTCGGCGCGGGGAGCGCGGCGCGCGCTCGCGGCGCTGCACGGGGGGCAACAGCGCGTCGGCGGCGGCGCCGGGGCGGTAGAGCGCGCGCGCCCAGCGCTCGCAGTACGCCTCGCCCTCGCTCGACGGCGGCGTCGGCGGACACCACATCTGCAAGTGGGGCGGTTAGTAGGAGCTCACTCGCCGCTCAGCGCGCGTCGGTCGCGATACTCACCGGCATCCGCTCCGCCTCCGGCCCGACTCCGCTCAGCCACACCTACGCAACAAAAGCCTTTTACTGTCGCCCGTTTCCGTTTCGGGGCCCGCGTCGCCCTCGCGTCTCGATCCCTCGTTAAATTTGATTATAGAACCGACGGTCGAAGAAGAGATGCAAAGAAACAGTTATGTGACTGGATCATTATGTCTTAAATTTAGTCTTGGATGAACGAGGGTGGAACTGTATTGTGTTCGCTAGATGGCGCTAGTCGTTTGTTAGTCCATTTAAAGCGGATTAGTGCAACTAGTTGTCGCTTTGCATCATGTGAACTCGGTATCATTATGTTTATTGTATTTCATAAATATGTATTAGGAGTTGATTAAATAAATTGAGGTCCGTCACCAGATGTAAAATCACCGAGTTTCATTTGCGATAGTCTCACCGGTGAGTACATGCGCAATTGTACACTTATATTATATTATAAAATGTTTACTTCTAATTCAATGAGAAAAACGTTTCCTATATACACCTACGTAATATGCAGCTACGAAAGAGAAATTGGAAATAATTTAATTCCCTTTTCACCACAAGATAAATTTTCGCACTTTTTCAGGCGAATATGCACGTGTTAGAACAAAACAGTAGAGGAGCTTGGAAAATTTGCTATTAGCAGTCTTAGCACTGCTGATGCTATTATTGATATACCATCGCTTGTAAATAATTGTATTAACCCATGCTAAAGAATTGGGACAAGTGCCAGGGATCGGACGCGCGACGTCTCCCCGTTCGTCCGTAAATGCTCGTGCGCGTTACATCCCTGACGTTCGGGCCTCGCGGGCCTCGTTTTGGCGACATTTGAGCATTGACGGGCGAGCAGAGAGCGGCACCAAAACGTCGAACGTCAGAAATATAAAACGCACGGCTCATTGCAAACTCTTTATTGGGGCTCCTTGTCGCGCGACAGCCACGCGTCCAGTGTGGACGCACGCAACGGCCGCCGGCGCCCCGTCGCCGACCCGCCGCCACCGCCACCGCCACCGCCGTCCCCGTCCAGCGACCACAGGTTGATGTGCACGGTGCCGCGCGAGCGCGTGCGCACCGCGGCCGGCGGCGACGGCGGCGGCGACGGCGGCGGCGCGGGCGGCGCGGGGGGCGGCGGCGGCCGGCGGCGCGACGCACGTACTTGCGTGCGCGCGTCCTCGCGGCAGTAGGTGAGCTCGGGCTCCGGCGGGCGCTCGGCGGGCGGCGACTCGTCGCGCAGTGCGCGTCGCGCCTGCTCCCACTCGCGCAGCTGCCGCTGCATCTGCTCCAGCGCCGCGCGCTCGGCCTCCGTGGCCGTCTCGCTCGTCTCCACCACGCGCATCGCGTACTTCTCGATGGGCGTCAGCTGCCCCATCAGCTGCGTCAGCTCGTCCGCGGGCCGCTTCTGCGCGTGCGCCTGCGCCTCGGACGAGTCGTCGTCGGGCAGCGGCACGCTCTCGTCGAACTCGGCTAGCTCGGCCTGCTGCTCGGTGCGCGCGCGTCGCGCGGCCGCGGCGTCGGCCTCGTCCTCGGCGGCGGCGAGCGCGCTCTCTAGGTCGCAGGTCGCGCTGGGCGCCGGGGCTGTCGGGGGCGCGGGGAGCGCGGGGGGCGCGTCTGCGCCGAAGAGGTCGCGCACGGTGGCGCCGCGCAGGTACGAGGTGGTGAAGTGGCCGCCGTCGATGGCCAGGTGGCCGAGCGCGCGCTTCTGCTCGGCCTTGCGCAGGATGTTCTCCTCGACAGTGGCGGCGGTGACGAGGCGGTACACGTGCACGTCGCGCGTCTGGCCGATGCGGTGGCAGCGGTCCTGCGCTTGTGCGTCCATGGTGGGGTTCCAGTCCGAGTCGTAGAAGACGACGGCGTCGGCGCCCGTGAGGTTGAGGCCGACGCCGCCGCTGCGCGTGGACAGGATGAAGGCGAAGACGCGGCGGTCGGCGTTGAAGCGGTCGACGAGCGGCTGGCGGCGGTCGACGCGCGTGGTGCCGTCGAGGCGCAGGTAGGCGTGGCCGTGCATGGACAGGAAGGCCTCCAGCACGTCGAGCACGCGCGTCATCTGCGTGAAGATGAGCACGCGGTGGCCACCCGCCTTGAGCCGTCGCAGCAGCCCGTCCAGCGTCTGCAACTTGCCGCAGTCGTACTGCAGTAGCCGCGGGTGCGGGAATGCCACCGCCTGCCGCGACGCGCTCGCATGCAGCTCGCGCAGCAGCGCCCGCGCCGCCTCCGCCGCCGCTCCCGCTTCCGCTCGTGCCACCCGCCGGCGCCACTCGCTCGCGCCGCGCCCCGCCACCGGCTGCACGGCGCTCGCTCGCACGCCCAAGCAGCACACGCTGAATCTGAAATGTTCAAATGTTCATTTCATATGGGAGAAAAATTGAATCAAATAATAAGTAGTATTTATGCAAAGGTCGAGTTGTCATTGGAGATTTATTTATTTATTTAGATTTAGATTACATACAGCCATAAATTTAAAAAAAAATATATATTATATACGAAGAATCATAAAAATTATATTTTTACATTTATTTATTAATTAAAAAAATAATAATAATAATAAGAAAAAGAAAAAGAAGAGAATATTCTATAAGTATAAAATTAATTTTTCAAAAGTAATTTTAGGAATTTATTATGCATTTTTTCAATTGTAGCATTTTTACAAATGAGAAGTATAATACTTTAATTTAAATTTAATTTAAATAGCAATGAGAAAGCCATATTGTCTAAGTTAGTTACACATCACTTTTGCCTCAACTATAGCTCAGTTTATGTTAGGAACTCAGTCGGGAAACTAGTCTCACCTGTCTATGGTGTCGTACAGCCGGTCGACGAAGCGCGCGATGTCGCCGGGCGCCAGCGCGGCGGGGGGCTGCGGCGGGGGAGAGTACACGGAGCGCCGCAGGTCCTCTCCCAGCAGCGGCAGCCGCCAGCAGCGCCGCTCGTTTGCGCTAGCCATCCGCCGCAGGCACGCTCGCCGTCTGGCCTGCAGCCGCGCCGCGCTCGCGCTCAGTGGCGCCGAGGGCGTCGACGCAGGCGCGGGCGGCGGCGGCGGTGGAGGCGCGGCCGCGGCGGCGGGTGCCACGGGGGGCGCAGCGCCCGGCGCCAGCGCGGATGGCGCACGCGGCACGAGGCGCAAGTGCAGGCGCAGGCGCAGCGCGGCGCGCGGTGGCCGCGGCGGCTCCGCGTACGCCACGTCGTCGATCTCCTCGAAGAGGCGTCGCGGCGGAGCGAGGTGACGCGCGCGATGCGCCGCGAAGGCGTCCGCGCCGCTCGCCTCCAGCGAGGCCAGATCGCCGCCGAGGCGCGCCGCAAGAAGTACGCGCCGCTCGCAGCCGGCACACAGCGCGAGCGCTGGCACGCAGTAGCGCAGCGGGGTCAGCTGCAGCGGCGACGCCACGGGCCGCGGTTCGAACAGGTCGGGGTGGTTGCACACCTTGCGCAGCTGCATCAGCACGTTGATGACGCTCAGCAGGTTGCCCGAGGCGAGAGTCTCGCGGGTCTTAGCGCGCGCCATGAAGTCGTCGTAGAGGAAGCGCTGCCGCTTGGAGAGGCGGCAGAGGAGCACGTGCTCGTACTTGCGCGGCATCTGGCGCTCCACGTCGGCCTTGAGGCGGCGCAGCAGGAAGGGACGGAGCACCTCGTGCAGGCGCCGCACGAGCCGCTGCGACTCGCCCGAGCGCTCGCCGCCCTCGGCCAGTCCGGCCAGCGGGTTAAACCACTCGCGGAACTCCGAGTGCGACGCGAACACGTCCGGCATCAGGAAGTGCATCAGCGACCACAGCTCCAGCAGGCTGTTCTGCAGCGGCGTGCCCGTCAGCAGCAACCGCCGCTCCGTCTGGAAGTTGAGCAGCATCTGCCACCGCTGCGACTTGAAGTTCTTGATGTTCTGCGCCTCGTCCAGGATGAGGTACTTCCAGCGCTTGCGACGGAAGCTCTGGTGGTCCTGCACGGCGAGCTTGTAGGAGGTGATGCACACGTGGAACGAGTGCGCCTTCGTCCAGCCGACGCGCTTGAGCTTGCGCTCCTTGATGGTGCCGTAGTAGGTGAGCAGCTTGAAGGCGGGACACCACTTCTTGAACTCCATCTCCCAGTTGAGCACGACGGAGGTGGGCGCGATGACGAGGTGCGGGCCCCAGTCGTGGCGGTCGACCGCCAGGTGCGCCAGCAGCGCGATGGTCTGGATGGTCTTGCCAAGCCCCATCTCGTCCGCCAGGATGCCGTTGAGGCCGCGCGAGTACATGGTGGCTAGCCAGTGCAGCCCCACGTGCTGGTACTCGCGCAGCGCGTGGCGCAGCAGCCGCGGCACGGGCGTGCCCACCGCCGTCTCCGACAGCGTCGTGCCCGTCGGCTGCAGCGTCGCCGCCAGGCTCGCCGCCGCCTCCACGCGCTGCTCACCGTCTGCGCCTCCGTCGCCCTTGCTCCCCTTCTCCTCGCTCCTCTCGTCCTCCACCAGCGCGCCCAGTGAGTCGCCGTCGTCAGACTCCTCCGAGAGCTCCGTGTCCTCTTCCTCCTCTTCCTCCTCCTCCTCCTGCCCGTCCGGCTCCTCGTCGGTGGAGGAGCGGTCGGCGGCGTCGGGCGGCGGCACCGAGTAGCGGTGCATCAGCTCGTCGAGGTCCATCTCGGCTTCGCCGCGCAGCTCGTCCAGCTCAGCAGCCGCATCGCGGGAGCGCTCGACGCGCTCCTGCTCGGCGATGGTGTCCTCGTCGTCGGCCGAGTCCTCGTGGCCCGAGTAGTCGGAGGGCGGCGGCGAGTGCGCGCGCAAATAGCCGGGCGGCAGCAGCTCGCCCAGCTCGAGGCGCGACTCGCGCCGCAGCGCCTCGAGCTCGGCGCGGTGGTGCGCCGCGTCGTGCGCCGCTTCGCGCTCGGCGGCCGCGATGGTCTCCTCGTCGTCGTCAGAGTCGTCGCGCGGCTCGAACTCGGCGTCGGAAGGAGGGCGAGAGCCGTCGGACGGCTGCAGGTTTGCGGCGAGCTGGCGCGAATAGCGCTCCGTGCGGTCCACGATGTAGCTCAGCTGCTCGTCCAACGCCTCCTTGCGCACGCGCTCCACGCGCCGCGCGCGCTTCCACTCCACGATCTTCTCCACGTTGGCCCAGAAGGTCCGGATCTCCTTGGCGGCGAATGACGCGATCTTCCTCAGCTGCAGCTCCTGCGCCTTCTCGGCCTTCTGCGCGGCGACGGCTTTGTCTTGAAAGTACTTTTGGACGGCGCGGGCGCACTTCTTGGCGGCCTGCTTCTTCCACTTGCGCTCGTGGGCGAAATCCTGAGCGAGCCACGCCATCTCCTCGAGCAGGTAGTCCCAGTGCGACTTGGGCCGCGGCGGCTCCAGCACGCGCGGCAGCCGCCGCTCGGACCAGAGACCGGCGCGGACGAGGTCGGCCACACGCGTGGCCACCTCGGCCTCCTTCTTGGCCTTGTCCACCACCTCCTGCGGCGCGGCGGAGACGAGGGGCGCGGCGGGCGCAGCGGACGAGGCGGGCGGCGCAGCGGGCGCGATGTGGCCCGTCGCCGGCCGCCGCGCCTCCAGGAAGGTGGCGAGCTGCGGCGTCGGCGGGCGCTTCCGCCACGCCACGTAGTCCATCATGTTCCCGCCCGCCTGCAGGAAGTACAGCTCGCTCAGCTGCTCCGTGAATCTGCAAATGACAACGGTGTGGTTCAGCAGGAGGCGAAGAGGAAGAAACGGAGGTCAGGGACAGAGAAAGATCACCTATCACGATAGTGTTTGATGCGCAGAAGCTTGTGGTCCAGAATCCGTTTCCTCAAGAGAGAGACGTCGTCCAAGGCGGCCAGCTTGATCCGCTTCTTGGGCGGCTCGTCGACGCGCTCGGGCGGGGCGTCCGTCGGCGCGCCGTTGAACGCGCCCTCCGCGCCGCCCGTCGCCGCTCCCGGGCGCTCCACTCCCTAAAACAATCACTTACACAGTCAATTACAGTTCACAGTTGGGACCATCTTTAAACATTCCTACGTGTCAATTGATTTGACTCAATTACATACTTCAGGGCCTATTGGTCAAATGGTTAAGATGTTCCTTCCTGGCATGGACAAGTTTGGAGATGAACTTTTCAAAGTAGACTGTGGTCTGGGTGTCTTAGTAGTGGCAGGCACAATGTGTTTCCCAGTCATAAATTGGTGTGTAAGTAAGGGATGCCAGAGCCCATTTCCTATTCCTTCAGAATCCTTTGTCCTTAATCCTACTGAATTGGGCACCTGTGGCAGATGCTTGTGGCGAACACAGCCAATGACCCACCAAGGGATGAGGAAGGGAGGAGGCTCTGGCATCTCTTACTCACACACTACATAATAAATATAAAAGTGGTCTTCAGTACAAGAATGCCATTATTACAATTCAAAAATTATGTATAATGACTGTTTGTTTCCTGAATAAAGAGAAAAAAAAACCATTTAAACATTCAATGTAAGTTTTAATCATTTATCTCTCTGGTTTACCTGGTTAGGGATGTTGAAGAACCCATAAAAACACCACCACGGTTGCTATTTTCACAATTATTTGTGACTAGCTGTTACCGTAACTTCACCTGCTTAACTTTATAAAATATAGGCTATGTTACTTCTGATAAAGTAGCTTTCTATAGGTGAAAGAATTTTCATAATTGGTCCAGTAGTTTTTGAGTTTATTCATTACAAACATACAAATCTTCTCAGATCTTCTCAGTATAATGAATAATATTAGTATAAAAGTATAGATACAGCTTATTAAGGAAATGTAATAATAGGTTGAGGAAAAAGTCTCTTTGAATTTTGTTTTATATGTATAAAGTTGTAATCTTTGTTTGTACCGCTTGGTTAGGATACATAATTGTAAAGGTGACATTTCAAGAAAAAATAAAATCAAGCCTGCCATTTTTCAAAAAAAGTGAAAAAGGCATAAATGTAAGTAAGTGTAGCAAAAAAATTTTCTCAAACATTTTCAGATTGATATTTGCTCTGTGTGTGCACAAAATTGTGCAAGATTACTCTTTAGATATGCAAAACATAACTTGACGATGCCAGCTCAAACATATCTTTGGGCGCTCAGCAAAAATTTAGAGATCTTGGTTGGGAAGTGGTAAATTTATGCATCCACTATATAATCCTGACTTTGTACATTCAGATTGGATTTTTTTCTGTACTTTAATTTTTTAACTGGAAATCCCTTTTTACAACGACAGGATATACCCACTACAAGAAACAAATACATGATCGCAAGATGTATCTAGGCAAAACAGAACAAACAAATATATAACCACAGCTTCCCCCCATTAACCTTAAAAAGCTTATAAATAAACTCCAGTTTGGTTGATTATGTTAATTATATTATGTGCATCAGTATTTAAGTGCAAATTATTTTATTTGTTCATCCTACATTAAAATAAGTATGAAACAACCAAAAAAACTTCTCTCTGTGTGATTGTGTGTTGAGTATCTGTGAGTGCATTTGAGTGTATTATAATTATGTGATTATTATTATATTCCATAAATAACTTTATATTTTTAGATACCGTCATACCGGTAAACTTTGCCCATGGCGGGTAACTTTACTCAAGAACAAAAAATAACTTCAACTATGGATTTTCTTAATTTCTGGTCAAATTTAACTGTTCACACAGACTGATCGATGTTTTGCTGACTTAACCCATTTAACAGTAACATGTGTTCAAAGTTGGCCAAAATCAGTTATTACTTTTTCACTTATTGTGACCTGATTACATTTCGAAGATTCGTAATTTTAATATGATAGTTATAACAGATCACTACACTTATGATTCTTCATTTTTTTAGATCTATAATTCATAATAAAATTAATAGACAAATGTAAAAATATAATTTTTATGATTCTATAGGCCTATTTGTATATCCATACTAATCTGTACTAATATTATAAATGTGAAAGTATGTTTGGATGTATGGACGTTTGTAACTCTTTTACACAAAAATTACTAAACCGATCACCATGAAATTTTGCATACACATTGTCTGGGACACCAGAAAGGACATAGGGTACCTTTCATCGTTCAACGTGGACGAAGTCGCGGGCACCAGCTAGTAATCTATAATATATATTTTTTAAATTTATGGCTGTATGTAATCTAAATAAATAAATAAAAATAAAAAAATTCTTTAAGATAATGCAGTGGGTAATGTTTACCAAATTTGCATTGATATAAGTGTGACATTTTTGTCCACTACAAAAACAGTATTACGAGTTGTCAACTTGTCATTTACTTACATACCTTACACGTCTACCTACAGAAATTTTATTTATAAGAAAAATATTATTCAGAGCAAAAATTGTTTAATTACCAGCTCTTTGACTGCAATTTTTCAGAATTCTCTTGGGTGTAGACACTTTATTTTGTGGTTTTGGCGTAATTTATAGTATTTATAGTAGTAAACATAATGGTCATGTTTACTTTGTGTTATAGGGCATATTGTTCCTAATATTAAGCAAAAATGTGGGCAAAGTTGGCAGGTTTGATGGCAGGCCATTGATTCTAGCCATTTCAGTATTATTTTCCTACATTCATAGTACTCTTTGTTAATCTTATATTCATTATTTATTTTAGTCCATTGCAAAGGTAACAGAAAAGTCAGATAATATTGTCTGCTAGCAAATAAAAATTATAATCAGTGTAATTAAACTTCTTAAAAAAATGTTATATATGAAATTTGATGAAGCTTCATTCCAGACTTTCTTTCTTGACTCAAAATTCAAAGTTGTTTATTATTTTAGTGATGTACACTGCTAATCTGATAAAACCCATTCTTAAAATGTTTTTTTTTAAACATCACCTTTAGTTATTTTTCCTTTCATTAAAGGTAGCCTGCCTACTTGTAGTAGTAGTAGACCCAGTAAATGTCGTGTTTTGGAGTTTAAATCTGTTTAACCCCGGTAGGTACGCTTGCAGTCAACAAACAGAATGTAGTTAATTATGAATAAAAGCTTAGACAGATATTCAATAACGCTAATTTATAAAAACAATAAACTAGATACTTAAAGTGTATAATAATGTAGTAGTACCCAGTTTGTATTCTTTATTAAATAACTATTTCAGTGTGTAACGGTAATAATAATTTACCATGATTTGCGGAGCTGTGCCGGCTGCGAGGGGCGCGGAGTCATCACGACGGTTCATGTTGTGACATCGTAACAATATTCATTTTTATTCACTTTTAATATTCAGAATCACAAAAAAGTTTGTAATGACGCACACACAACTTTTTTACTTAACGTTAACGTCCATTAAAATAAATATCACTTCAGTTAACAATTCAATATTATGCTGTAATACAATGGGACGTTAAAATAATAATTATCAAATTCACTATAAACTAATTGTTAAGCATTACTTAACACGTATTTCACGATTAAAAACATATTTTTATTTTAAGTCTCAGTAACATAACCAATGCTGCCGTAAACAAATCTGAGCAAGAAACAGTTCGAGCGGCCATATTGAATAGGAGTTTGGCGCCGCTTATTGTTTTAAAATCCCTCACGTGAATCGCGATAAAAGAGCATCCAACAGTAAAACACACGTCTTTTCATCGTAAATAATAAAAATTATTTTCCAATTTATGTATTTTTCATGAATTGTAATCACTTGGACTAAAACTTTAAAATTGTATTAAATTTTTATTTAAAGTATTCTATGTGGAATTTGGAATATGATGAATAACCACAGAAGCGATATACAAGAGGTGTGACGAGCATAGATAACTTTAATTGGCAGCATTCCTAAGATAATGAAACATTAATAAAGGATGGACCTAGGAAAAAATAGGAAAAATAATTCCACCCCTTCTACAGGTTGGAATCGAAAATTTCTTTCACCCGTCGATATTCCACATATTGCATTATAGAAACTTATACCAAAAATTCCCCTAAGGCACTCAAATTTTGATTTGTTAGTTTTCCCTAGACTATTTATAGGTCCATCTATCTATATACGATACCTACCTACTACAATAAGTTGCTAAATAATAAATGAAATGACATAAAATCATATAACACTGTATACCTACTCACAAGAAAGAAGGTTAACAATGATTGTATATTATCTAAAATTTTGACTGATTCTCCGTGGTCTCTCTGGTAGTCCCTCGAAGGGACCATGGGCACAAAAATGACCATGGCACCTGTGGTCAATCTTGTCAAATATAACGCTACTATCATTTTTTTATAAGAAAGATTTATTTGAAAAGAGCAACTCAGTAACTGCTTTTACGAGGAGGTTTCACTCCTCGTAAAAGCAGTTCTCCGAACCGGTAGTAGATTTATTTACTTTTCTTTTGTTTAATGATCTATAAATATATAACTATTTTATAAAAGTTTATGTATATAACAAATGAATATAACAAAGAAATACTTAAAAATTTAAAGTAAAAGGTTTGTTATTAGTCGCTTTGAAGCTATAAACGTGCTATAAACTACACATAAATCATGCAACTGCTAGGTAAGGTAAGTCAATCAGTCAGTCACAGTCAGTCAAGTCTTATTCGGACTACTTTAGTAATTTAGTATAGTGACGAGAAATTTAGTAGCTAATCTACTTGCTCCCCAGAAATCGTTTGCATTAAGGTCGAGTACAGTATACAAGTAAGATGCAAGATGAACGGTCTGCAACGCAATAAAATGAATAAGCTAATAAAACTAATTTGGATTAAAAAAATAGTTTGATAACTAAGAAAACATTTTTATAATGTGGAGACTTAATATTCCACAAGCATTCATATTGCTAAATAACAGAACTAAATTTTTAGCCTCGTGCGAACTATCTTTCAATCTTAGTTGTCTGTGTAGGGTTTCTTGTGCTTAGTGCTGTCAAAGTGTCAGCTGTCAAATCTGTCAATGTAATGTAAACAATTTGACTGATGGGTTTTGTTTTGTGCAATATCGCGAAAAATATATATTTTGAAAGCACTTTTTAACTATTACCCAGATTACCCTACATAAATATTAAATAACAGTTTATTGTACAATATAATTATAGTACTTCGTCACACAAAAAGACTTGCGTGTAAACTAATTTTGTTGTATAAAATACCTATTTTAATTCTGTCTGACCTGAATTTAGTAATATTTTATGCAAAGAGATGTGTTGGCAACAAGTGTTTACTATATCTTACAAATAGCGAAACTTTGATGTAGGTAAGTTTCAGTGTAGTGTTGAATTAATACTCCAATTTCAATATTATTAAGTGTATGAATAATAATGTTGCTACGAAAATAAACTTGTAACATTTGACTTTAACCTCTAAATGATTGAATTATATATATTGCTACAATAGAATAATCTGCATTGAAACCGATAGCAATTAAGTGCTTTCCTATTACTTGCTATCTTGAATATAAACAGAGACTTAGTGTAATTTAAATGAGAGAAAATTTAAACTTTCCTGTGTGTGAAGCTAATGGTAATGCTGTACGATTCTGCCGCCAGCAGACAGACAGCTTACTTACTTACCCGTGAATTAAAATTCCGTTTGTGTTAGAATGTTATAATTAAAATGATTTTAAATGAGTTTTTTTAATTTTGTGAACAAAAATTATCCATTATACATAAATTAGTTAATATTGGAAAGTGGAAGAAGTGATAGGAATATATTATGGGAGTGATTTTTATTAAATAAAAATATTTATGTGAACATTAACATACATCATACTGATTTTAGCTGAATTATCTGTATTAATTATTCAATAAGAATTTTTTCCCATTTAATGGCACCAATGAGGATACAAGTGCAGTGTAATGGGATATAATGTTATAATGATAACTTATGGGTTGCATCAGTGTTGTGTGTCTGTTAATTTGTTGATGGATTGACATTGCCAAATATATTACACTCTATAATTATAATTGATTAACTTAACTTACAGATGTAACAAAATCACAAACGTGCTTCCAAATTGTTCCAGGATTTGTTACTTGCAAGAGCAAGAACTGAAACAATTGTGAGTCTTTAATGGAAGCCTACCGCCTCTGGAACTCATTCTTAGTACACTAACTGCTTCTCTTCTCATTCCACACAATTAATCACTTACTGTTGCTCATTTAAAGTTGATTCACTTTAGTGTTGGCTATCCTATCAGTTCTTGAAGTGGTGTGTCTCTGGAGGGTCTTGTGGGAGGTAGCGAGTGACGTTACAGCGGTGTGGTTGTGGTTGTCCGCAGGCGGTAGAGATGGTGCGAGGCGCGCGCGCGCGGGCGTTGCTGGCGCTGGGCGTGGGCGCGCTGGTGGTGTGGGCGTGGCGGCGGTCTGGCGGCGCGGAGGCGGGCGCGGGGGCGGCGGCGGGCGCGGGCGCGGGCGCGGGAGCGGTGCTGGCGGGACGCGAGCTGCCGCTCATCTTCATCGGGGGCGTGCCGCGCTCGGGCACGACGCTGATGCGCGCCATGCTGGACGCGCACCCGCTGGTGCGCTGCGGGCAGGAGACGCGCGTGGTGCCGCGCATCCTGCAAATGCGGCAGCACTGGATGCGCTCGCAGAAGGAGAGCGCGCGCCTGGAGGCGGCCGGCGTTTCCAAGGCGGTGTTGGACAACGCCATCGCCGCCTTCTGCCTCGAGGTGATCGTGCGCCACGGCGAGCCGGCGCAGCGCCTCTGCAACAAGGACCCGCTCGTGCTCAAGATGGGCACCTACGTGCTGGAGCTGTTCCCCAACGCCAAGTTCGTGTTCATGGTGCGCGACGGCCGCGCCACCGTACACTCCATCATCACGCGCAAGGTGACCATCACGGGCTTCGACCTGACCAGCTACCGCCAGTGCCTGACCAAGTGGAACCACGCCGTGGAGCTGATGTACCAGCAGTGCAAGAGCCTGGGCCCGGCGCGCTGCCTGCTGGTGCGCTACGAGGCGCTGGTGCTGCGGCCGCGCGAGCAGCTGGCGCGCGTGCTGCACTTCCTGGATCTGCCGTGGGACGAGGCGGTGCTGCACCACGAGCGCTACATAAACCAGCCCAACGGCGTGGCCATCTCGAACGTGGAGCGCTCGTCGGACCAGGTGGTGCGGCCCGTGAACTTGGACGCGCTGGACAAGTGGGTGGGACAGCTGCCGGCCGACGTGCGCGCCGACATGGCCGAGCTGGCGCCTATGCTCTCGGTGCTGGGCTACGACCCCTGGGCCAACCCCCCGCGCTACGCCGACCTGCAGCCCCCTCGGCCGCCCCAGACCCCCGCGCACCGCACTAAGCCCCCCGCCTCCGTCTGATAGACTCTCCAGTGTGCAATAAATTGTTCAGACCTTTCTGTTTTATTATATTTACGAATCTCACAACATGACTACGAATTTTATTAACAACCTATACTACCAATAGTACAAAAAATCCAATTCCAAATAAATTTATTGTCAAACAATATGTATTATTACAATAAAATCGAAAATACAAGTCCATCACTTTCAGGATTTTAGTGGAACGCGGGAGTTCCATAAAACCCTGAAAGATGTTATGTTATAACCTTGAAATAGTAATAATCTTTATGTAGCATGACCATGGACCATGGGTATGGTATGGTATGGTATGGTAAATACCAGTCCTGATGACATTTTCTTATTGCTCCAACATGACTAACCGTAAATTGGGTCTGTAAATAAAAAAAAAATGTTATAATTAGATGCACATGATGCGTAAAAACAAAAATGTCCATAGTAAGTAATAAATGGGCGCGCAAATCATAAAAACGTCTCCTGTGTAACGCGTCCGCTGGCGACATCTTTTTTAGTTTTTACAATTCCGGAACTAAGGTGTTAGAAAGAGAATTTTTTCCCATTTTCCCAGTGCCGTGTGCAATGAATGGGCAATGCCACCTTTGATAAACGATTATAAATTGCCACTCAACGAAGGAAAGACATCGGTAAGCTATTCTTATAGAATGTACTCATTGGAATACATTCCATCAGCGAAGTATAATGTCTATATGTGTCAATAACTAACTAAAGTAGTGATAATATCAATAACTAAACTACCAAAAGTGAACTAGTGAAAAAAACTGATTTCACAACACATACACAATGAAAGTTTTTTTTTTGCATTTTGCTGTAGTTCTGTTCTCTTCAATCATAATGTGTAACAAGGGTTGCCGCTGTTGAGAATTTTGCCTATTTTGGGTAAAATATCTAATGGGAATGAATGGGTCTGAAATGCCTTGACCGGGCAAGATTTTCAGCAATGAAGAAGACGACTCTATCATATCATCAAATGGGATGTCTAATACATAGTTATGCCTAATATATTATTTAAAGAATGAAAATATAGAATTTCACTTATAGAATATTCTCTTCTTTTTCTTATTATTATTTTTTTTTAATTAATAAATAAATGTAAAAATATAATTTTTATGATTCTTTAGGCCTATTTGTATATAATCTATAATATATATATTTTAAATTTATGGCTATATGTAATCTAAATCTAAATGAATAAATAAATTTTATATACGCATCGAGAAAGGCCCCTTTCGGACTGTTCTTTAAATTAACCTATAAAATGAAGGCGCTGCGCTGCAGCCTTACTTTGCTACCCATTTTGTTCACACAGAATTAATTGGTCGATGTGGGTATAATTGATTTCTTACAATTAGGAAATCATTATTGGGCAGTTGCGATAATTGTAAAACAAGAATAATTAAAAACTAAATAATTTAACCACAGACTAATAATGATGATTAAAGTGGCCGGGAAAGAAGAGGTATGAGGTGCAAAAAAACCTGAATTCGTAAATTCAGGGAGAAATGAATATAACTAGACCCTAAGATAAAATAAATAGATCCCTGTGGACGGCAGAGTAAAGCCGGTAAAACTACTCCTTTGCCGTTTATATACATAAATCACACAAATGCCATCACGCTATGCCTCGCCTTATTAAAATATTTACTAGTGAAAATGCTGAATTGAAAGTAAAAACCACAGTGAAAACCGTAGTGAAAGTGTAAAAACCACAGTCTTCAAAAAATTAAATGGAGAATAGAATCACATTTTACACATAAGCAAACTTCTAAAAACTATTTTTTGACCTGGTAACATAAGTATAATGTAAATAGCTTGTCAAAAAAGAGTAGGAATTAAAAAGATGGCAATACTGTAGTGATCGTAGAGGGAGTGTAGTGATGTTCCGTTCTAATCTTGTAGTTGATAAGAAAGGGACGACACTACAGTAATGTCACTTTTAAATCCTTACTCTTTCTTTTGACGAGCTATACAATTATAATTATTTTGAAAAAATATTTATGTTCCTACAGACACGGCTCGTTTGTGATTTTATTATAATATGTATAGATATGATGAAGCCAACGCAAAAACATTGATATTATAAAACAGGGAATAATGAAATATAATGTGGAAACACTGTAAACCGTATCCTCCCGCCCTCATCCCTCGCCCCTCTCCCTGAGAGCACCGAACGAACCGCTTCACTTCAATTCAACAAAACAAAAACAGTTTCGCTCGAGCTTTTGAGGTGAAAGGTCGCATCTGTGACAAGCCGAGTATGCATACACGTGTTGTCGTTAACCGGCGTACAACGACCGTAATGTGAAATTTAAACTTTTTTATGAATAAAATAAAAGTAATGGTGGAATAAAGTTTGCACGCTGGGCTATGGCGCCTAGACGGAATACTTGAGTGCGCACGATGATAATAGTGGCGGTGGCGAGTTTGTTGTGGTACTGTTGGTGCGCGACGACAGCCGAGGGCGCTCGGGCGGCGCCCCTGGACGTGCCGCGTTGCTGCCCGGCCGAACGGCGGCTGGCCGCGGACGCGCTGCGAGCGGAGTACCTGCTCGCCGAGCGGGCCGCGGCCGCCTGTCGCCCGGCGGAGGCCGACTCGCCCGCCTGGGCGCCGCTCGTGTACGCGCCCGCCAGAGGAGCCTACCTGGAGCGAGGCCGGCTACCGGTCCACTGGCGGCTGGCGGACTCGGCGCTGCCGGCGTGCCCTCAGCTGCGCGTTTACCTGGAGCACGCCGCGCCCTACGCTCTGCTGGCCAACAACGCATCGCTGCTGCTCCGAGGCTCGGAATCGGCGTTGCCGCCCGACCGGTACTGCGCCGACGCGGCGGCGGTGCTGGTGTGCACGGAGGACGCGCCGCGAACCATCTCCAAGTGCTGCGGCAGGAGCAGCTCCTTCAACGGGTCGCAGTGCGTCGAGGACGCGGCGCGCGCGAAGGCCGCGTACGATGAGCTGCGAGCGCTGGTGAACGGCACCGTGGTGGGGCACGGGTGGCCGCCGTGCGAGGGCGCGTCGCGCTACGGGATCGCGGGCTCGCTGGGCGCGGCGCGCGTGGCGTCCGACGGCGCGCTGGTGGTCGGGTCGGAGCGGCTGCCGGCGGGCGCGTGGTGCGCGGACGCGGTGTCCGGCGAGGAGGGCGCGCGCGTGCTGACGTGCGAGGGCATAGCGCGCGTGGCGCAGGCGGTGCACCCGCCGCGGCACCTGCTGTACGGCGCGGGGCTGGCGGTGGGCGCGGCGTTCCTGGCGGCCACGCTGGCGGCTGGCTTCGCTCTGCCGGCGGCGCACCACGCGCTGCACTGGCGGTGCCAAACCTACTACGTGGCTTCTCTGATGCTGGGCAACGTACTTTTGGCCTCCACTCAGCTCGCGCACGACGCTGTGCCGCCGACCTTATGTCGCGCTATAGGTAACGATCTCCATTTTCTTATCTTCTAGATACTGGCTTTCGGTTGTTTAGGTAGATTTGTGCTTGTAGGAGTATTCATCTATTTATTACAATATTGGTCAAAATATATTTTACATTGGATTAGAAATCTTCGAGTAAAGATAAAGTAAGGGCAAAATGCGATCCCCATACCAGATAGTCTAATGTTGTGAAAGAGCCACATAAATTTTTGCGTGGACTTCTGAAGCTGCGTAGGGCTCTTCGTTCACACTGCGGCATTATTTATTTTTATCATTTTTATACCCGTCGTAATTTCATTTTCTACCAATTCCAATAATTTAAAGAAGAATTAACTAAACATATGTATGGGTAAGTCTACCCAGTCGGGTACGGTTGTAACAATTTACCTTTGAATGCACACAGCACAGCTATTACAGCTATAAGCAGTGTTTAAAGATTTTGAGATGAAAGCATAGTTTGACGAGCCCGTTGGATGAGTGGCAAGGGTGCTTGCCTAACGTCTTAGGGGCGGGTTCGATTCCCGGCGGAGTCAACTTTGGAACTTTTAATGTAATTTTCAAAATTGACTGGTATGGATTTGAAAAGTAGTGGTAGGGCGCACTGCGTTTCGCATTGCGTTCGTCATTTGGGCAGCCCGTCTGGCGGTAGTAACCACCACTTTACAGCATATACGTTCTGTTGTGTTTCGGTGAGTGAGTAAGGGATGCCAGAGCCCATTTCCCCTATCCCCTTATACTTAATCCTTCTATGGTCGGCAGTGCTCTTGTAGCACTTATGGCGTTGCTTGTGTTATAGGCGACGGTAGCCACCTACCATCAAGTGGACCGTCAGCCTGTCTGTCGACCTTAACATTAAAAAAATAATCATTTGTCTTTAAAATACATAATATCAAACCCAGTAGCTCAGATATAAAAGTTTGGCAGGAATATGCCATTGAACTGACCCCATACCAGGGGCGGTTGTAACATTCAAAAATAAAACATAAAACAGGCAATAAAGCAATGTATTCAAAATAAATGAACAATATTTAAGAAAAGTTTAAGTAGTATTTTTAGATAATTAGAAATTTCCTAAAACAAATCAACAGAACAGTAACAATATTTTTTTCTTTGGAGTTTTTCATTCGAGTAGTTTTATAATAAGACTTGCAAAAGAAAAATAGTCTCTGAATAATAATTGAACTAAATAAATAAATATGGCATAACAATATCTACTCCCATTGCATTCCTTGACACTGAATCCAACTCTCTGCAGATTGGACTCCCTCATCCCTCAATACGTCTCTAGGTAAAGAGGGCAATAATATTCTTCTTCAGATGATTCGGTGTACAACATTATGTCGCTTTTACCTCTCAAAGTCCTCATTACACGTTGCCTATAAAAAAAATTATATTAGTATTATATTATATTATATTACTTACTGTTACAACCGTCCCCACCCTCCCTTTTTGGTAGGTAATAAGGCTGACACAGATACGAGGTAACATAACCTATACAAAAACAAATCAGCGTACCTATTATAATCTCTAAAATATGATGATTACGTAAATACATTTTGAAATGTAATAACTATATTAATATTTAAGCTATATAATAAGTAAATTCACTAAAACACTTGCTTATGCTTGACAAAAGATGACACCAAAGAGTATGTAATCACTACGGGATCGTGTCGGGACTTGATTCCCACATTTACTCAGCATAGTTTCGATAATATTCGAGTTAAAACCGTACCCAGTATACCCTACATAATCTATCTTGTTTATTAAACTATGTAGGTAATTGGGTAATGATTAAAATCGTGATATGAATATTATACGAGTGTCATAATATTTCGATTCTATCCGTCTTTTGAATGACTAATTTGAACAAAAAGGTTTTGTGACTCAACTATACACAATGAATTACACTTGTACTAAATTACAAATTACAAGTTGGACTAAATCACACGTAGTTACGAAGTTTTATCAAAATCGGTTCAGTAGTTTAGGAATTCATTGGCGTCAAACAACGCGACACGTAATGTTTATATAGAGATTTGCATAGCAAGAAATTTGCAAAGAATTTGCATTGTCGTAGTGTGGTTCACCCTCGACATAGATACAAAAAACCTATACGGAAGAGGAAGGAATTAGTAATGTAGGTGGTGTTTGGCAGCGGTGTGCATGCACTTCCTGTTCCTGTCGGCGTTCTTCTGGCTGAACACGATGTGCTTCAACATCTGGTGGACGTTTCGCGACTTCCGGCCGACGAGCCTGGAACGCGGTCAGGAGGCGTGGCGGCTGCGCGTGTACATGCTGTACGCGTGGGGCGGGCCGCTCGTCGTGGCCGGCACCGCCGCGCTGCTCGACCAGCTGCCGCCCTCCGCCTCGCTGCTGCGGCCGCGCTTTGCCGTACAGCGCTGCTGGTTCTACGGCGACATGGAGATCCTGGTGTACTTCTTCGGGCCCGTGGGCGTGCTGCTGCTGGTGAACCTGGCGCTGTTCGCGTCCACCACGCGCCAGCTGACGTGCGGCCTGTGGCGGCGCGACGAGGTCAAGTCGACGTCGGAGCGCGCGGCGCTGGGCCGCGTGTGCGCCAAGCTGGTGGTGGTGATGGGCGTGACGTGGGGCGCGGACGTGGTGTCGTGGGCGGCGGGCGGGCCCGACTACGTGTGGTACGCCACCGACCTGCTGAACGCGCTGCAGGGCGTCTTCATCTTCCTGGTGGTGGGGTGTCAGCCGCACGCGTGGGCGGCGCTGCGGCGCGCGACGGCAGGCTGCTGGCGCCGGCGCCGGCGCAGCGACGACCCGCCCGGCGGCCACCACTCCTCCACGCACCTGCCCTCCTGCGGCGAGTCGCTCACGCACACCACCGCCGCACCCCCACCCCAACCCCAACCCCAACCCCCTCCGCCCGCCACCGCCAAGATCCCCCTCGAGACGGTGTGCTGACGCGGCTCTTCCTAAAGAGGCTATTTATTGTGTATTGGACCCTATTTTCACTATAAGTGTATACAAGTGTAGACGAATCGGGAAGAGGATGAATCTTGCCTTCGTCGCTGACTGGCTGTTAGTAATAATAAACAGTAAACTGTATCTCTGTCTTTTTTTTACATTGACAAAAACCACGCTATAAGTAATGGCCGTTTTTACACATCACAATAGCGACTTATTGAAATAAGTCGATTTACTATCTATAGAAATATAGGAGTAATCGAGTGCGAGTCGCATTTACAAGTTTTTGGTATAAGTACCTAGAATAGTAAGTAATGCATTGAACAAAAGCTTAATTTGTAAAGGAGTAAGTGCGAAGCAATGTGTGTAAAGCCGCAGAGACTTTCTAGTGTTGGTGTGGTGTGGTGTGGTGTGGGGTGGGGTGGGGCGAGGCCGCTTTCACCGAGGACCGGTTGTTAGTAGATTTTATTGAATGCCTTTGCACTTTGCAAGCTGCCACTAGGACCAGACCGGACCGGACGGACGCCCGAGGCCGCACGCATACCGGAATGCCATTGCGCCCCCGCCCCCTCCTCCCCCTCCCTCGCTGTTAAGTCAAACAGATAATGCTCCGCCACACCAATATATTGGTAATAATCGTATAGTGCGTTAGCGGTAACGAGCCATCCCATTTATAGTGCATACCGAACGTCGACTCTTCGCTTATCACGTATTATCAGTCTTCGAATGAATTGTCACGGCCACTCAATGAGCTGAGACCTTGATTGTGCGTCGGTTGCGGTCGAGCGAGGGTTTAGACCGTGTCGCATTACCGAGGGTTGTTTGGTTGTTTGGTTGTTTGGGACTCAGACGTCTCGTAGGAACAGCATTATTATTTAATTTTGATGAAGTCATTCATTTTTACATTTTTTGGACATTTGCTACACCCGGTGTAAGCCGTAGAATAGAAATGAATAATATTTTGGAGCACCTTTATGTCCCATCAACATTTCCATGAAATAGCTAGTCGAAATAGTACATACTAAACTCCTTTTAAATAAATCTAAAAATAATGTTAACAAATTTATATATATAATAAAAAAAAATAATATATCTCATTTTATTAAAATTATAAAAGATTGTTTAAATGTGCTTATGCATAGCAATCCATGCTTGTGCATGGATTGCTTTATACCTACGTGTTGTGTTGGCTTCCTAATAAATAATTAAATTAATTAAAAAGTAAAGTAGGTATAATCCGTACTAATATTATAAATGCGAAAGTATGTTTGGATGTATGTATGTTTGTAACTCTTTCACGCAAAAACTACTGAACCGATCACCATTAAATTTTGCATACACGTTGTCTGGGACACCAGAAAGGACATAGGGTACCTTTCATCGTTCAACACGTACGAAGTCGCAGGCACCAGCTAGTATAGCTATATAACTGTCCTATGATAACTCATTATCTAGATTGTTTATTAAGGGTTTCATCATCATCATCATCATCATAATCATGACAGCCGCAGGACGTCCCTGCTAAACATGCCTCCGAATTTTGCTAGGTCGTCTTTTAGGACCTTGTGTCAACATTTGTTGTGAGTTCTTCGGTTAAATTAGACTTAGACGAAGCTTCTATTTGAGACTACGTGGTACGAGTACATACTCGTAGTTAACACAAATGCGCTGTGTGTACGCGCGTGCGACGTTATAAAGCGTTAAGCTCTATATTTAAACAAACTGTGGCAACGGACGAGACGCCACTAATTACAGCGGCGACCGACTAACTAACTGTATACGCTAAAAGATAAAAGATAAAAGTTAAATAATACAGCGAAGTCATCCGGAAACGCTCCGTCGCCCTCTGGAGAGAACTCAACTTCAACTCGGAAAACACCTATTTTTTCATAGTCACATAATATTTTCGCTTTTGAGAAGTGTGTCAGGTATAAAGACAACATTTTTCTTTCATTATGTACTTATCTGCCATTTATTTTTTCATTTTTTTCCATTTCTAAAACATCCGTTTTTGATTGCCATCTCCGCTATTCATGGATCTAAGGAGCTAGAGCAGTATAATTTTATAATTATATAATACTTAAGAAGTTATACAATCCGACGATAGGGAAATGCACTGGCATACATTACTCCCTCATCGAAACAGAACAGCACACATGCTGATACTTCACAATGGTCTTCTGGAAGGGGATGGTTGCTGTCCAATACTGTATTATTATTGACATATAATTAATATAAAAGCGAGCAACGTGTTTGTGGATACTCGTATAATGACTTATTGAGAGAGTGATAATGACAAGCGCCATAGGAAATGAAATGTCCCCCGAGCGGCCGAGCGGCCGAGCGCCGGCGCTGTATTGTGATGAACGAGTGATGTACGGTAGGTCGGGAGTCGGGATTTTATTGTGGGGAGACAATGTTGGCGAGACGGCGGCCGAGCAACAGATCACTTGTCTCAATAGGCCATTCATTGTGAATCGTCGAGCGAACATTTTATTAATTTGCATTTGGGCCTTCGACCCGATGTGAGAAAAATCTGTGCTAGTGTCTGGCCGCCGGCGCTTGCGAACTACTAGGTACTCGTAGTCTTTGATCTGACCGCATGATGTATTCACATCGAGTTCCGCCACATAACGTTTGCCAAATGGATCACCGCGATGAGTTCCTTTCAAGTGTGTATTTGGGTTATATTGTTTTAAATTCTGCTCTATTTAACCGAAGGCAGTATTCGCATGAACCCGTAGCGTATAGACGGACTCTTCCGACTTCCGTGTACACTTGACGAGCTTAAAGTTGCTTTCTCTGTGAGTAGGCAGTGGCAATGGCGAATTGTTCGAGTAAAGAGGACTCAGACTTGGTGGTAATAATAGCCCTCAAAGATCGTTCCGCAAAGTGTTTCACGTCACAACTAAAACACCGAGAACGTATCGCGAAATGTGTGTAGGAAAAGTGCGAAATGGCGCAATATCCGTTTCGTTGGTAAGTAAAGCGCCTTCGAATCGCCCTCCTTCGCTAGTGGCCCCACTAGTGAGGCGTGAGACGATGCGAGGTCGAGAGGGGGGCGTCGCTAATTGCACTCTCGCAGTGCAGGATATAAAGTGCCTCTTAATTGATGTACACAGCGTTATTGTATTGTAGGTCATCTATCTATCGCTTCCAATGGACCGACACTCGGTATACTCGCAGTATCAGTAGCTGTGAAGTGAAAGTGGAGGCCGCACTTTGTGTGTAATCCGGCGAAAGTACGGAAATGGACATGCAAGCCACAGTCTTGCGGCGAAAACTGTTTACAGTTTAACAACGTTTCGTCGACCACATAACTAACCCGACGCGATTGTGACGAAGCTGTCACGAATGTCACGATGTGAGGTAACGCTCATTGAAACTTGCTCTTCCTCAGTTGATTGTCCTACTGTTACAGTTGTTTAAGTTGAGTTGGCGCAAATTAATAAACGAGTGAACGACATCGCCAAAAAGTGTCTGCAGTTATTTTGATGTTTTCATAAAAAACGCCGTCCTCGTCCGCGATCGCGACATTGGGGAATGCGTCGCTTTTTTATTTATTATAGCTATTTGCGTCGGAACATGCGCGGCCGCGGAAGTTGAGGCCTTTGATCATTATAATAGTAATCATAGATGTATAACGTTCGAATGGATGTTTCTATCACACCTTTTCTCATTCGTTTTCCTGCCACTCCTTTCACAAAGGAAGACGGTGAAATAAATGATTGATAAGCTCGCCATATGCTTATGTACGATAAGCATGAGGAGGCCTCTCCAAAGTAAGAATATTTATCGAAACACAATTTTGAACGAGTTCCAGAAGTGTCAACATTCTTTATCGCCACTAAATTTAAACGTGGAAATGTGTTCGCATTTAAAGGTCAATATACCGAATACAGTTTTCGTGAGGCATTGAGTGAGTTGTGAGTTGTGAGTTGTGAGTTGTGAGTTGTGAGCAGTGGGAAATGTAGGGGCAACGGTTCCGCTGTCGTCCTTAGGAAGCCTCCTTCACCGAGGAATGCGACAATCTTATAAAACCGCTATAATTTTTTATAGTAACTTTTAGAATGATTCACGACATATACATACCTAAGTAAAGCTCAAATTGGTCATAACATAATGTACGTTAATTTCTTAAGGGTCAAAATTGTCGAAAACTAAAAACAACTGTAAAACATTAATTTTTTTTTAGAAATTTTGCCTTTGAATAACCGTATCTTAAAAACTATTTGGCGCACAAAGACTAAATTATTCTCATTCAATTGCAAATATAATCTAAGTGATTAAAAAGTGTGCATAGTGACTTTTGCCGTAACACAGTTCCTTGGTAGTAAAAATCGATGAAAACTGAAAAAGTCCTAAAATTTAATGGATTTGTCATTACCATCTCATCACTACTAACATAAATAAAAAATCAGAACTACTTCATTTGATGTAAGGCAACACCTCTTGTTTAATACGATTTCCATGGACTATATTATCCTGAACCATAATCAAAATATGGTTTATTCCCAATATATATTAGAATTTTGTAAAAATAATACTGAACAAAGCTTTTAAGAAGTTGCAGATCTGTTGTTAAACTTTTATGGCGCATGTATTGTATTATACATAAATTAAGAAGAATTTTAGAGGTTTTAGGATTTAGAATTTACATGTCATACATTCTATTGACATGTGAAGGATATACTCCTCTCGCGTGTGGGTAGCCACCTACCTACCCGACACTCGATTGGTTGACTCATACGTCGCCATTTGGTTTTGGCTGTAATGCGACCTCAATACGCCTTACGACACCTCGAATAGCCTCGATTACATCTCCATAAAACCATGTTAAGAGGATTTTTATAAAAATAACTACCGATGCACTTGATGGTTGGTTATTACCGTGACGTCACCAAGCCAAGGCAGCCTAACGAGTGCTATGTACTTTTTGGTGTCAGCGAAACGGATTTTTATTTACTCAAGTGTAAAGATGAATTCAACATTTACACAGTATATAGTGTAATTATACAAATGACCAATTGTAAAAAAATTACATATCTTATGCCCAAAGCATAGTCATTAGTCCAAATTGACTATAGGTAATGATATAATTATTATCTAAGTATATATTATAATACGTTTGTTAGTTCGAAAAAGTTTCATGCGAAGTTGTAGGGATATGTTTAATACTAGTTGAGAATTAAGAATAGATAATTCTGCTACTATTCTTTCGCATATGGAAATTTGTACTTTTCGTACATAAGCATATTCCTCAAGTAGAGGATACAAAGTGTGTTAATGGTTGATTCTTATCCACCTTAAAAGGTTTCGGGGTGAAAGTTGTTGCTTCGCAGACGTATTCACTATTAACCGTCGACTGAAATTCGCAAAAACAAGTCATTTTCGGACAAGCACTTCCTTAAAGAAGGCCACCGTGAAATAACATACGAGTAAGCAACGGTCGTCAGTCGTCACCTACCATCAAGGGGTCCGTCACTCTATTTTGTTGTCAATAGATTAAAAATACACTTGCCTGCGAATTCCAATGAAATGTGTAACTTTTGGGTTTGGGTAGGGAAACGAATTGGAAGCATTGGAGTTTTGGTTAAAATTCAGTAATACGAAGAGTAACTTTCTAGTTAAAGTAATTATTTTTGCAGACCTTTTTAAATTTTAAACATTGCCTGACGGTGATAACGTTTCAATGAGGTAATTCGAAACTCCGAGCGAAGAAAGTGTTAATATTTAATTGGTTCGCTTTAAGTTTATTTCTCAATTTTGCGTTTAGTCGGTAACAAAGCTAAAATATTAATGCGTATGGGTAAATCAAGAGTGGGGTTATATAAAGTGGGGTCCTTAAGTCCCCTTTGTGTTTCCGGAGACCCCTTCGGTAAGTGTAACGCTGGTCTCATGTTGTCGGATTCTGTTTGAATTTATTAATAGATGGTCCGTTAATGCAGGGGTTGGATCGGGTGCGATCGGGCAAATTATTCATGCCTGCACATATTGTATTATATTATAGACACCTACATATATGTATATTGAAGGAATTAATGGTCATATGGAGCAATAGGAACGAGTGGCTGACGTCGGGCGCCACCGCTCGACTGGCAAATCGTATCAAGTGTTAACTAAACTATCAATCCATTTCCAAATGTAAATATTAAATGGAAGGATAGTCCGCACGCGTGGCATCGTACGGCCCGTGTATGGCCTGGAGCGGTCCGTTGCGGTCGTTGCGATCTGTTCGGTTCGGCTTGTCCACTAATTCGCTTCGGTTTGCGAGAGCAAAGCAAGTAAGAGCATAAATCTCGGGCTCGTCGGTTGGCGGCTGGCGTTGCGTGATTGAAATATGAGTGCGTGAGATCAATTTGATTTCTGTTTTCGTATCAACAATAATTTATTTGATTGCAGTTCAATGGTTGGTTCTACATCGGTTTCCACAGCATTATCGAGAGCATCACGGCTTTGCGTTTTAACTAAATTTAAAGATACATTTTAAAAGATAATGTAGAGTAGACAGAAAATATTTGACTGTGTTTTGATGATACATTACCTGCATTTCAGAAATATACTTTCCATTCACGAACGATGATGTTTCCTTAAAAGGAATAAATCAAAAATTGGTTTAACTTGTTCAAGAATAAGTTAAAGTTAAGTTTAAAATATATGTGCCAGAAAATCTGTGCTTCGTCATAACCATACTTAAATATTTCATAAACCATTTGTTAATGTTTCATTAAACAGTGATTATTGTAATTTTGTATACCTATACATATGCATGTGTATGTAAGCATAATTATGTGTGTGGTATGCACCTATTTAGGATTTTAATTATTTTAAGAATAATAACATTATATCATATAACAACAAACAATTTGTTCTTAATGATATAAAAGTAGAAATGGCATCGAAGACTTGACAGGCTGGTCACGCAGATACCACATACCATTAAACGACCAAAACGTGTATTATCGTACCAAAACGAGGTAGGTATTATTGGACAAGCGAATAATTGCGTCAGTTAATAAATGAGTGTGAGTCACATCACCTGCATTTAACGACGTGACTATCGAGGATTCGATTCTAAAATGTAAGCGAAGGCCGTTCTGCGAATTGGCTGATATCGCCCGTAATAGCAAATCGCAATCCGCACAATCGCTTATAAATATATATCCGCTCGCATTAGGTTTGTGCGCGTCACGGGAACAGAACAAAGCTCGTGGAATTATTTTATTAGTTCTCAAATAGAGCCAGAGTTGGTTTATTCTTTGAGGCATGCGCGCGCTATCGCCTCTCCGAGACGCAGATGAGGCACGTCTCGCCAACGTTCATTTATAATTGAATTACGACACTGAAACTGACAACAGTTCAAACTTTACAAGAACTCGCAACAAAATTAACAAACTATTTAATTTAATTAGAGCCTTCCTTAAAGTATTGGAACTCGTTGAATAAGTGTTCGAGGTACGGTATTAATATTATCCTCGACATAATTCTGTTGCGCGTAGATTGGCTTCTAATAGGCATCGTATCGTATCAATTACCATAGAGCCAACGCGTCTTGTATCATTTATGTACTCGTATCTCGTAAGGGCGCGAACACACGAGCACATTACTGCGATGCGACAACGCCAAATGTGTTGGCGCTATGGACTATTCAAATTTAATTGATTCAAATTCGAACGTGCTGTGAATGCGTCTTACAGATTATCTTATATCATTAGTAGAGGGGCGTCCTTGAGTTTGGGAACTACATATAAGAGATTACATTGATAGATTTAAGAAAATAAATAAATCAAAAAATATTATTTGACTTTTATTATTGCGCGCATTGTTTATTTGTAATACTTACTAATCGAAAAAGTATTGATCGTATTGCAATATTGAAATACGATTCGACAGTATCAAAAGGCTTATTATAGCCGTTTTTTTGTATTTTATATTCCGTCTCGTGATTAATTGTGAATGTATAATAAAGGGGTTTTGTGATTTTACAAAGCTCCATCAAGTTACTTGTAAAATGAAACTTGTGCCAATCGCCACAAGTTTCATTTTATAAAGACAGACAGATAATGCTAAATACTTAAACTCATGGACACCGGTTGACTGTACGACGTTGCCGCGCGATTACTTTGCGATGTCTCGTCGCACTGCAGAGATGTGTTCGCGCCTTTAGGTTTTCGTTGAAGCATAGTTAGGTTATGATGGGATTGGGAACCGAGACAACGGTGGGCGAGCGTTCATTGTGTGACGTCACGTGGATCGCGATGCAGTGCAGCGGGAGGGGGACGTCTTCGTCCTTGAACCGTGACGTCATCGCGCGCCTCCAATTGTGACGATGGCCGCAAGGTCGATGACTGTCTCCCACTCTCCCACTCAACATTAGGACAACGTAAAAATATTCACGCGACGTCTGTGCACCCATTGATTCAGCGTGAACTTGACCTGATAACTGACGAGTTGCCCGATTAGTCCAATAAATAAGCCACTTGTGCACCGATCTCGAGTGGCGTCGATGTTGTAAAACAGAGTGCGTTTGTCTGTCCGTGTGTGAAGATACATGGATAAATGATCTTTATTGAATTCTCGGAAGTGGCGGCCGTTTGAAAGTTTCTAAATTAGATGACCACCACTGTCATTGTTCGCGCAACGAGCGGATGACGAGCGATGAACCGGTGACCGAGTATCCGATACTCCGATCCAGGTTGCGTTTGTTTTGCGTACATCCTCTTTGTTGACTCTTGACAAACGTTTGCTTGTTTATTTTCTCTGAGACGCGATAAGCCATTGGACGGGACGGGATTGAATTGTTGAATTATTATTTGTAAAAACTTACCTTTACATAAACAATATTTCAAGAAACCTCATAGTTGCTCTATCCAACATCAATTTTCTAATTATACAATAAACAAATAATCATGCAGCTCCCCCAATTAAATAATCATTAAGTATACATTAGTAATATCCATTTGTACATTATTTTTAAATTTGTAAGTATAATGGCAGAGCTTGAATATGAGTTGAGACCTTTCTTTATTAGGCATATAAGTGCATGCATTGATATATAAAACATATGGAGCCAACGTATCAATCATATAATACCTTGTATTATGTTCTTATTTATTTATGTGTACAATAAGTAAACATAATAATTATTCCTATGCTATGGTATGTTATAATTGTCTACGTTTATTATATTGTTTATTTATTCAATGCACGTGTTGTGTGTTACCATGACTTGCAACGACTATAAAAAAAGGAGAGATTAAATTTGTACCTACACCATAGAATACTGGTTTTATGGTAGACAGGCATGTCGTATGACCGTACATTACTTAGATAAGCTAACGGACGAGTTTCGTGTTTTACACAAAGCTACAAATTCCTTTAGAACACTTTGTATGTTTATCTTAAAAGCTTTCGAGATTTAGAGCTTTATAAAAGTCGTAGTAGATTGAGGGCTGGCCGATGCCGTAACGCCTTCATTTATTTTCGAGTATAATAAAATCGCACTTAAAGCGATCGCTTCTTATACTTTCAATTTCCTTTTATTTCCTCTTTTAATTTTACAGCCTTCGACAAAAGAAACTAATACCCGTTCTTAATAGTGCGACATCTCCCTCTGAGCAGTGCGTTGATAACGAAATTCTTTTGTTGAGCTTTGTTCTTCAACTTAGTTATTTACTTAACCATAGCACGGGGGTAAAGTTATGTAAAAGTTTGCGAAACAAGAGTGGCATTGCATCTTGATATAAATTGATATTCCCGCTATGCAACGGGATCGTCAATCGTGCAATCGCAGTCCGCAGCCGCTTGTCTACCGAACCAGGAACTAACTGTTACACTACCGTTATCTGTCTTCTGACGAATTGCCTCAAACCTACGCACATACCCTTCTAAACACTGATACACTTCACGACGTGTGATTATATGTGATTATGTAATTATAAAATATGAAAGGGTTAGCTCAAGCGAAGCTTTTCACGGCGCATTGCGAAGCTCACATCTGGCAAACAAAATGTTTTGTTTTCAATTAAAACGAGGACGTCTCTCGCTCTTAAAAGCTCACGATGATAATTTCATTTGATTGAGGGGTTCATGAAACCGATCGCTGTCTCTTCACACGAATTGATGCCATTAAAATCGATGACGTCGACAGCTAACGACAACCCTCACATCATATCACAACTCACTCGTATCGTTTAAGTGCTCGTTCGGAGACTTATGTGAGCTCTAATGTGCCTATATCGTAAAATGTGTGTTGCATTACTGTAAAACATGAGACACTCGATTGTTGTTCGCACCTTTCTTGGAACAACTACCTTAAATTAATGTAAGTCGAGACGGGCCTCTTTCAATGTGTCATTAACGATGCCAATAAAGGATGTACACATTTAATTTGGTAACGCGAAGGAATCAGATACAGATTCCTAACTAGGATACGGATGGAAGTGGAGCGGACAAAAAGTACGAGTAAGTCACAGCCCAAAAACGCAGCGGCCGGCGCCACGCTCTGACTCCGACCGATGTCACCATACTTTTATTTTAACTATTATCACCGTTTTATACCTCAAGATATTATAATTCACATCTTCAATTGGAAAGTACGATTAGTTTATTATTTGCTTACATTACAAATAACAATACCTATAGTTGGACCAAAATGTAGTTAGCGCTCGTAAATTGACATCAGTCTCCCAAGAATTGGAGTGGAGCGACTCTCCCTGTTCGCTTTATTATTGAACGCATATCGCTTCTTATAGAGGTATATTAAGTTAGTTTATTCCTATAGTTATATTAGAGGTAGGTATGTATAAATATCATGGAGTTCGGAGGACCGAGGAGCTGTCACAAACGCGTCCAATAAAGGCGCAGAAACAAAAAGGAATTGCCGATATTTTTGTTTTTGTATATATTCTTTATTCACGTGAAGGCTGTGAGTTATAAACAAGTTATAATATATATTTTGGTGACATTTATTGTTTTATTCGATATAACAAACAAGTAAAAAGTGTCCTTTTGAAAACTCTTTCGCATTTCAGCTTCAGGCAACTGATCTGAGTTTGAGATAATAAAATAATGAAGAGTTGTAGGTAGGCCTATAAAAAGCAAATTGTATAGGTACATTCGCAAAGACATCCGTGTCAATGCAATCGCATAGTTTGTTTGTGCATAACAATGCGGATGGTCCGGATCGGACGCGTTAAGAATACGAACTACCATAACTACCATAACTACCATCAAACTACCTGCCACTCAGTGACCTGTTCAGACCTATCTCACTTTGTGGTTGTGGACGATTTCTGTCCGACCCGAATTTGGCATTACAAAATCCTAGTGTAAATATTGAATCTGGAAAAAGTAAGATACATTAAACAACCTCTCTCTCTCTCTCTCTTTATAATAGTAGTATAGTGTTGTGCACTCATTTCATTTCATTTTTAAACAATACGTCCAAACGCGGCTTCAAGACAAGTAAACAAGATAAATAGTTAGTCTACATTTAAGTTAGTTAGTTAGTTAGTTAATTAGACGATCGTATATTAAGGCGGAATGATGTTTGTTCATAATTAAGAAGCTTTGGAGATTAGCTCGCAGCTCGCACAGATGACAAACGCGACGAGGGACTTCAATGTTCATATATTACGTTTAGTCTAGCGACCCGCCCTCGGCTTCGCTCGGATGCATTTTTTTTATCTTTCTTTTCATTAGTGAAGACAGAAGCGGACAGCGACTTTATATTTAATAATAATTGTATAGTTTTAGAATGTAGTGCTGTACTCAAATAGACTAGGTATATGCTCGGTATACTCGTATGTTATTAAGATCATATTTGTATGAGTGTAAGTTTCTTTACTAATACGTATGAATTTTTCAAAAAGAAAAGCAGCGAAGCTGTTCCTTAATGTCGGACGTTCCCACGAACTTATCGATGTCGATGCCACACAACGGTGCTCGGCCGTTTACGACAGGTAATCGCTACCTTCGAGCTGACTAGACCAGTTTTGTGATTAAGAGACTTAAATACGACGAAATCGATGGTGGCGTCTCGCTCTAGATTGGCAAGAGAGAGAGAGACGGCGATGTAACCGTATTAGCCGTTGGCGACTCCCGATCACTTCTAGATAAACTTCAGCGATACGGAGAAATGATGGTGCCAATATTATGGTCATGGTGGCTAAGGCGGAAGAGGCCTCGCGATGATATGATATGATATGATGTGATGAAACATTAAGGGAACCTCATATACACGTTTTACAACTGCGCCGCTCTTGACATAGATATACGTTTTAAATATAGATAGGGATTTCATAAATCAGTGAAATGAGGACACCATTACATATTCAGCATTCTCGTTTTTTATTTCAGTCCATATCCAATGCAATCTAATTTGGGATACCTATACTATATAATTATTATACTTGGACGAGCCCCTTGGTCGAGTGGTTAAGATGTTTGCTTTAACTCTCTGTCTTAGGGGTCAAGTATTCGATTTCCGGATAAGCCAACTTTGGAAATAAACTTCTCATAGTTGGTTCTTGTCTGAATCTGACAAACAGTGACGTGTTCGCGTTTCGCGTTATATGGCTTTTCGCAGTCTTTTGGGCAGCCTAACTGGCGGCAGTAACGGGTGGTTACTGCCGCCAGTTAGGGCAGTTAGTTTTCTTACAGAAAACCACCATGAAATAACAGCATGAGTGCTTCGATGAGTACGATTAAGGGAAATGAGGACTTGGAGTAGGTAAATGTGGTGCTGTTGGTGTTATAGGCGACGTCAAGTTGTCCGTCAGCCTGTCTGACGAACTTAACATTAAAAAAACTCGGGGTAGCAGACAGACTTTCGGTTCGAGCTCAATTCCCATTACCTTCATTGGGATTCTCAATAGAGGGATTCCATGGATGGTAGTGGCTTCAACACTTGTTATTTTATTAATCGAAATGGTTAAAAAGAGTAATGTGACCAAGAATTAGGTGCTCCAGATGGAATAATTGAAGTATTTTCGGCGTGTGTCGATTTATGAAATAAATGCGTGAATGCAGAGTGCGGAAGCGAATTATACTCAGTCAGTTATTAGGTGATATGTTTACGACGTCCGCCATCTTGGTGGGGAGTTCGGCGACCTCGCTCCTCGCTCCTCGCTCCTCGCTCCTCGCTCTTCGCTCCTTGCTCCTTGCTCCTTGCTCCTCGCTCCTTGCTCCTTGCTGCATTCGCTTTATCAGCACCGACTCCTTTGACGAACTAATATTCTCTCCCGACTCCCGCTCGTGTCAACACTGATCCTGATGACTCATTTACAATTCTCCTCACCAAAGTGAACCACTGATATCTTAATAAATATTTATTTAGGTACCTACCTAATTAATGAAGACATCCACATTTTAAATATCCACTATAATACTCACATATTCATATTGGAAAATTATGGAGGGGCCTATGTCCAGCAGTGGACGTCCTGCGGCTGAGATGATGATGATGATTATACTCAACATTATTTAACATTGAATCTACTGAGTATAGGTAGTTATATACTAAAGTAGTGTTGAGGTATAAATAAATAAATAAATACTTAGGTAATATACATCGATTTGAATAAACACAAGGATCTTAATTCATATAAATTAAGCACAGTTACTGTACTATGTTGCACCCGATAAGTTTTCCAGCAGGATACTTATTTGCATCGTTAAGTAATGTATAAGAAATGTATTTGGCATTCAAATAGATAGTAGATTATCACATGTCCTATAACAATTAAGTATTTTTATAGTAATAAAAATATGTCATAAGTAATTGAATAATAGGTAATGTGATCTAGTAAGCAGTCTAGGTACCTAACTATTCTGGCATAATTCTTGTAAATATTACAGTATTTTTTGCTCTAATGGTGAAGTGTCTTAAACATACGAGTAGTACAATTTAACTATTGTAAAAACAAAGAAAAAGAAAGGAGGACGAACACTCTATCAAAAGCTAAAAACTTATTGGCAGTAAATCATATGTTGTCGAACTTTTTCCCAACTTTTACCTCGTAACGAACTACTCTTATCTGTTTCTGGAACTTTGTAAACTTTTAGATTAGGTACCCGCTGCCCCTTTTTACTTTAATATTGGAATGTAGAATGCTCCACATAACATAACATGCTCCAATGTGAAATTTAATAAAATAAAGTAATATAAACGCTTGTTATAGTCGTAAACAATGAAATCCGGTTAAGTGGTACATTGCAACGTTGCATTATAATTAGTGTTAGTGGCACGATGCGATCGTCACTAGGTGGTGGCATGTTTGATTAACATACTGAGGAATGTAGTATAGAGCTATAAATGGAGAGATTTGTTGGCGAATTGGGTGAATTATTAAATGGCGGTTCGGTCCAGAGCCTTCCAAAGGCCAGACGGACCGAAACCGAAATAAAAGCGATCAATACGCATCAGCGGAAACGCGGCCTGCATGTGACATGGTGGGGCACGTGCAAGCCTTCTAAAAAACACAGATTCACCTTGAGACAATAGCAATGCGCAAATTTTCCTCATTATTTAACGTCCTCATCTTTTGTTTTAAAGTAAATTAATGCTTCTCTCTACTAGTAACTCCACACTCGTACATATACCAAGGCGGTATGTAAGTATACCTACTATGTAGGTGTATTATCACTAATATTATTAAATGATAAACGTAGCGTATCCGTCTGAGACTCCTTTAACCTCAGTTATTTGTGACGGTCCACTTGGTGGCGCCACTGACAGGTGGCCACTGTCGCCTAAAACACAAGCAACGCCGCAAGTGCTGCAAATGCCGAAGGGATCAAAAATAAGCTTTTCTAGTTTACATTTTTGCAAGACCTTCCAAAAAAATCAACATTATTTCAAAAGGTTTGACAATTCAACATTTTGAAAACGTGTTTATTGTTTATACAATAGTCGAAGGATAGATTTTTCAAAACTTATTCGCTTTTTAAATACTAAAATAGAGACTTTCTAGGGATTCAAGTGAGTTTTCACCTAGGAGTAAGTAGGTACATGTATCTAGGTGTTATGATACATTGAGAATGCGTTAAGAATGCGGACGCTGGACTTCCTCTATGTAATTGGATATAAATGAAAATCGGTTTCACGAGAAGATCGGCGACGAGATACTCGTAGCGGCGGCTCTTCAACTCATCAACGAGGATCAATAAGTGATTGGGTTTTGTGGGAATAGCTCACCAAAACACGCTTGTTGCAGAAGAAATGGACTTATTTGTATTATATATTTACGAAAATACCAAAGTATATCTAACTGTAATACAAACATTAGCCGTTTACACGTGAATTAGCCTACTTAGCGTTCCAATTGTTATAAGTAGGTACTTGGTCAGTATATTTGAATTGAGGTGAAATTTCGCAATCGAATTCGCTTTCGTGTCACAAACGGTGAAAGGCATGTGTCATCGTGTGTAAGCACTCGTGCTGCGGATGTTAATGAACTGTTACTCGTATGTTGCCTCTGTGCTCGTTTATCAGGATGTAAACTTAAACTTAAACGAATCACAACACAATACTTTGCGAAGGAACGATAACTTTCACTTTTGCCAAGTGGTCGTCTATTGTATTCACTCATTTCATAATAGAGGACGATTATTCTCATTTCATAATATTAGAAAAACGATTCTACTTAAAACCATAAAACGCACAGATGCTTATAAAATTCTGTCTATATATTTATTCTTCTTATTTGTCTCAGTTTATAATAGTTGCAAAATGAAATGCTTTCGATGCGAACATATTTGTATTCATCACCGAAATATTAAGTATTATTAAAACATAAATCACATCTCATATGAAACGCTAATATTCACACGTCCATCTGTTTGTCCGCTAAATTTTTAACGAATTTAAAACGGTTCATCTAACTAATCCAAAAATAAAAATGTCTGCGGTTTGCAAGGACATCCCAACTAATATTATAAATGCGTAAATGTGGTTGTTTGTTACGCTTTCACGCCTCAACTAAGTACTCAACCCGTCATCATGACATTTAACAGGTGTACAGTACAGAAAAGGATAGGGTATCTTTCATCCAGAAAAAAAGAACCTACTGCTCCCGAGGGATCATCTGTAATAAAAAATAAAAAATTCAACGCCAGACAAAAATGTATGAACAGATAAAATAATGTTTCCGTAAGCTTAGATAGCTTTCAGTTGATGAGTTTTCTTCACTATGTCAGAATGCTTATAAGCTATTATAAAAAAAAATGTAAGAGATGGTAAGTTAGCGAAATATGGCAGAAGTAATACATGGAAGTGAACGGTTTGGTCTGTTCGTAATGTTTACTCGATCGAATGGTTTCGATTAATCGTTAACTTCATTTTATTACAAACAAACCGAAATGCTTTCAGTTTTTGCGTGAATATGGATAAACAGACGGATGTTTTAAACTAATCCAAATAAACGGCAAACTACTCTTCAGTGTTTTTTTATGGATCACCTCATATTTTTTTCAAATGTTTAGGTCAACAGACAGGCTGACCTTCCACTTGTTAGTAAGTGCCTACCATCGACTATTAATTCAAGGGGATGATTACTGCCATTAACATTAAAATGATGAATATGCAAAAATGTATACATTATAATTAATTGTAACAATAAATAAAAATACTGTTCTTCATGGCCAGCGCTTGTAATAAGACACCATAAACTCCATTATACAAAAGTTACAAAATATTAAGTTACAATTTCAAACTAAGCACATGTGTCTTGTTTTACAAAGCGAACAATTTATTGGTGACAATATTGAAAAAATCAGAATTGTGACAAGAAAAAATTCCTCATACAACTGCTAAAGTTGAAAGAATCGATCCTTCCAAAAAACCACATTTTTTTAGTAGTTTTGGATTCCAACAGTAAAACATTTAACCAAACTTCATTGTTATATAATATAGTGTAAATACCTATAAAAAAACAAAGACCTATCCTACAATTATTTAATAGCAAATAAAACAAAAGTTCATCAATTTAACAATTTCTTTCTTTTATTCATTGGAAAATATGTTGTGTCCAATTTTTTGTTGATTCTAGATTTCCATGAAGGGAAAATTTTGTTAATAAATCATATTTTTAACAATTACGTCTTATATTTTTAAGTGTAATACTAAAAACACGTGGACGTCAACACAATTAGGTTTTGTTATTGTTGAAATACCAGTTACCCAAACAGAAAATATTTGTCCTCATAGACTACTCAAGGAAATGTTTAAGGGGCTTTTCTAGAAGAAACGAGTGTTATCATGGTGATGTGATGAGTGATGAGTGATGGCAGACGGCAAATGCGCGTATGGATGGAAGGAACTGTTTACAAACATTCGCTATATTAGACAATGGGCCGATGACGGTGACGTGCGACGCGCATCACTTATAATATAACGACTCGCCGCCGAGCGCAGAGTCTCGTTTGGACAAAGGAATTAATCACTAAACTTTATCAATTTACAAATAGACTTCGAGATCCTTCGTGTAGGAACACTCCGACTAATGCTTAATAATGTGGAAATCGCACAAAAACTATGATGGAACTTTACACTAATTTAGTTTAGGTATACAACAAAATAACACATACGGTTGTAATTTATAAATTTACGCAAATATGAGTGTACTTTTTAACATTAGATTTTTATGTTCTTTTAACTATGAATTTGAATTTGGCCTTTGAGTTGAGTGCAAAAGTAAGGCCGATCTGTGGCTCAGTTACGAGTAATAGTATTAGTTGAATGTAAAGAGACAGAATGTTTACCGGTTCGAGGAAACCGCGAAATCGGGCTGCTTCATATCTCTCGATAGCTAACACCTAAACTAAACATAACGATTTATAAACTAAACTAACAAACCGAACCGCATCCCTGATCTTTTTAAAAAATAATCCCATTTACTGTTCTATTTATGAAAATCGGGGCCACGTCATCGTTTCTTCCACAGTTTAACTGCTCGATGTGTAACGACGTTTTGTGTGTAATGTAGTTGAATATACGTAATTATACTATAATAGTTTGATTGACAGAGGACATAATGGATCACACACTCTGCCTAATGAATATTGTTACCCGAAGCTGCTCAGTCAGGTGTCACTAAGATTCATTGAGTAGTCGCAAACGAGAGAGCAAACACTGACCTAATTGTTCTCGTATTATACAGAATACTTCGCCGAGCATCGAGATAGGTTCAAATAAGTTACCTTTAAACCATAAATTATGTAAAATTCTGAAAGGGCGGAGTAGAGCACAAGAATAACATCAACGAAGCCGAGGGCCTCAATTTGCTGACAATCGCGAACAATACCCTCAGTAGAATTGGGAATATTAAATAGTTATGAACTTGGTGATGTACTTACAATGAAAATAAGGATACATAGTTGGTGGGTTGGAGAAATGTGTGTGTGTCAAGCCTTTTGGGAATCGAGTGAGGAGTTGCTAAGTGGCTCAGACGCCTCGGCTTAACCAAATGTATAATTAACGACTAGCAATTAACATTTAATCTACGGAACCACTCATACTCAACATAGCCATTATATTAGCCTATCAGTAAATATATGATTAAACGCCAAACGCTGGCACAAAGTATAGACCACATCGATATTACATTCCTTGTAAATAGGTAAATTATACATTAGCTGGTATCAATTTTCTTCATAATTCATAATCAGGCAAGCTGGCGATACAAGGAACGTTACAAATGCTGAAAATCCCTTCCCAATTGCCCTTAATTCTGATATATGGTCGACAGCAGTGCACCTGTGGTGTTGCTTGTGATATAGGCGATTGTTGCCATCAACCTGTCTGAGGACTTTTACATAAAAAAATGGAGTCGGCAGCACATACTGTATACTTTATAGCGGTCTTCCAAAAAGGGTGATTATTATCACCAAACAATTTGCCTAGTTTTTGACTGCAAGCGCAGAACGCCCTTGCAAGTCATATTTTCACTGTAGGATTCATCGAGATACTGCCTGACTCGGACCGGGAGTGGATTCTGTCAAGTCTTTGACACGAGTCGTCTGTAGTCCTCAAAGGCCATAATAGTACTTCGGGGATGTTTGACCAAAATTTACTAATGAGCACCTACGTATTCATGGCGGTACTGTGGCGGTCTAGGGACAATTTATGGATTGAGAGTGAACTAAGTACTCTATTAAAATAGTTCAAGTATCACTGTATTATTATTGCTAATAAGTAATAAAACAGATTGTTTAGCGACATCTATTATTGGTTGGCTTCGTTGAACAAGTGTATCAGAGCATTATACAAAAATTTGCTACCACAAATTATTTTTTATTATATACAGAAAATATAACATAATGTTAAAAGTAACGTGATAACCAGAGGATGTTATTAAGGACCTACATCATACCGTTACCGATATAATTGGAAATGGACATGCAATGCACTCTCGTTATTGAATTTGTTAAATTTACCGTTAAAAATATTACGTATTTTTATGAATCTTTCGTTACTTGCGCCCTCTAACGATCGGGGCATGAAATAGGTCTTAAGCAGATAACGTGCTACTTGTTCACCGTATTAGTACGAGAGGTTCTCGGCAGATGGTACTTACCGCGTAAAATATATTTTTACATCTGAATATAATATTTTAATTTTTCTATTAGGTACTTCATGGATTAACTCTCTCAATGCATCACCATTTGGATGTAACAATCGTTTTAAAGAAAAGTTGAAGAAAAGCTTGTGGGTCGAAATGAATGATAATAACACCACATTTTACTATATACACATTTATATTATAATTGCAGATGTATGTACATTATATACAATTAATGAGCACATATTATGTTATATATATTTACATATTCTTAGACGAGAAAGCACATGCTTTCTGTAGCCGAGTCGTATGTGCACTGTTCCGTATTCGTTGTAATTCTTTATTTAAAAGAAATGAAACGAAAACGAAATCAAAACCAAAAAGTCTGTTAAAGGAGGTCGCCACAAGCTCATTGATCTTTTGTTCAGTCCTGGTTTGTTCCTCACAGTGTAAGTATAACCTAAATTGTGATGTGACCGTGTGAAAGTGAAGCCGCACGGGTCAGAGTTATGACCCACTTAGTTAGAACCGTAGACGAGGGCTATGTCTGCGTCGAAGCCTTGACCGAACGACCACTTGAGGGTTGGAAAGATATCATAGAATATCAAATAGAGCTGACACTTACGGGAACAATAAAAAAAAATGTTAAATTGGTTTGTGTACGCTTCAAAATCTCGAAAAGTTCTGCACCGATTTTGATTCGGTTTCCACTTATGGAAAGAGGGATAAATGGGGAAGGATTAGGTATATGTTGTATGACTTTTGTATGTATATAAAATTGCACTTCGGGCGAAACCGGGAGAGAGTTGCTAGTAATTAAATATTATATCAATATTTATTAATTTATTTATTTATTAAGGTACACCAACAGAAGACACAACAATACAACACTATAATACAGTTTATACATTCGGTCTTGGCCTGATGTGAATTCCAATGGCAGAGGTATACACAACATTTAAGATCAATCACCGACCTTTATGATTATAGAAAATTCTTATACTAAGTTCCAATATTCTATTTTTGTTGTGCAGTAGTTGGATGTAATTATCAATTTATATGTGAAAAAGTATTAGAACATGGGTTGCCAACACGCAGCCCGCGGGCCACTTGTGGCCCGCCGGATGTGAACTTGTGGCCCGCGGAGCTAGATCATATGAACAAAACATTTTTCTATTGTACAATACACCGTGAATTTCTTCTAGATTCTAGCTAAAACTTGTGTTTAAAATCAATTCACAAAGTTCACAAAATTACGTGGCGCGCGCGTGTGCGCCTTTACGAGATTCGGGGTGTTTATTTTCCTCGAAAAAATTGTCTCAAAAGTTTTGTTTCATTTTCCTCAAAAAATCTTGTTTACTTTGGTTAAACTACTATCTAGTTTACCTGCGGCCCGCTAGGAAATCTATTTAGAAAATTTGGCCCAGCTGCCAAAAAAGGTTAGCCACACTTGCCTTAGAATATTTGGTCCCACCCATTATATAAATTTTAAAAAAGTGGTGATAAAAAAAATGAAGATTATTTTAGTATATAATATAACATTTATAACGATTAATTATATTGCAAAATATTGACCTGACCTACGCCAAAGAACGGTTGGCGGATTATGTCTGCGCGTTATAGTTATAGAGAGGGAATTGATAGACAGGTGGAGTGGTGCAGCGTTGCCATGGCGACCGCAAGGCCATCGACCCCGCCCGCCGCCAGTCACTGCATCCGCCCTGGGCGCGTCACGCGCCTACACCGTACACGCCGCCCGCCCAACTCCTTTATCATATTTGTAAACAATTCCTTTATCAGTCGGTGTCACTCGGTTCCAAATGTGCGACAGATAAATGCGAGAGTGCCGTCTTGAGAATGTCATTGTACAAGTGCAGCCCGGTGCGACCGACCGTCTAGTCTAGTGAACGGCGCGACGCTACGACTGGCGACTGGCGACTGGCGACTGGCGACTGGCCCCCGACGGCTATCACTACGTAACCTGGTAACAATCTAAGAATATTCATCTTAATCATAATTATATATATATTTTTAAATATTGCATAATTTCTCTATGTAAAAATGAAATAGTCCATTGCCATGCGTAATGTCAACTTTGACAAAGAAAAAAAATCTAATACTCATTTCATTAAAGTAGGTTACATTTTATTGCAAATTTTGATTCCGGTAATTTTAAATCTTTCGGTTAATCTATAATTTTATAGTAGTGCGTTTATTTTGGGCAAAATTGTAAAAATTCATTCTTTCATCGTTCTACGAGTAAGTATCACTACAATAAGATTCTGAATAATATTGATATATATTTTTTAAATTTATGGCTGTATGTAATCTAAATCTAAATAAATAAATAAAAAATAATTGGCACCATTCGTGGCGTTAGGTATAGGTGCAGCAACACTTACCACTTACCAACGAGTGGACCGAAATCAAACTATGAAACAAAGTATCAATAATATTTTAGTTTTAAAAATTTGCAATATTAAATTTGTTATGCAGATATCAAGTCCGAATTTGTTTATGTTAATAGATAGGGAGTAGGTAATGAAATCCGTTCGGATGAATATTATCTATGAACTTGTGATACCCTATGACCGGTGCGTTGATCGACGAAAATTTTGTTATTTTTAAATTGAAAACATCAGAGAATGGCACTACCAAGGTTCACCAAGCATTCCTCTGTGGAGAGGAACGGCCAAAGAAACTCCACAGGAATCGTATCGTTTATATTTTCATTTCTTAAGCTTAGCACACTTATCATTCTAACCCTATTCTAAGCCTATCGCTCAACATCTAGGTCCAGTGTGCAAGCCAATTAGAGCTGAACACATCATTCACTTTGGTACATAAGCTCCAACAAATAAATTCAAATTCGAAACAATTAAATAAAAAGAAAATAGAATCTAAACAAAATTAATTACAATTAACACAAACAAAAAATTATTATTATTATTATTATTATTACAAATATTACATTACATTAATTGTAAAGTGTATATTATTCTTATCTTAACGACCTTAAGATTTACCTTAATGACTTTAACACAGAGATATGGACCTGTTTCAGATAGACACATTCCACTTGATGGTAGGGGCTGCCGTCTGCCGTCGTCGTCTATAACACAAACTACAGTATGGTTAAGGATAAAGGATAGGGAAATGGGCTCTTATTTTACGGTGGTCTTCTGTAAGAGGTTGGTTACTGCCGCCAGACGGCGTGTGCCCTGCCAGTACTTGCCAGAGACCACACATACAAAATGTATGAGAAAATGAATTTTCTTCATATTTTTCGTGAATATTTTTCGAAGTTTTAATAGTTCGGAATGGAAGACGGAAGGATGGAGACAAATTCAATAAAACAAAGATCATAAAAATCGGTTCAGCCGTTCTCGATTTATAAATTATGGTGTAACTAACACGACTTTCTTTTATAGATAAAGATTATTTATAAAGATAAATATTTGTATTTTTGAATGTAATGAATAAACTCAAAAACTAGTTTACTGATCACCTGTAGAAAGCTACATTATCATTACATACGAGTAACATAGTTTATATTTTATAAAATTACGCGAACGAAGTCTCAATATATGTTGGAGTGTCATTAATAAAATAAAATAAATAATTCTGATTATAAATGAATGTCATAAAATGTAGTTTTTTTGTCCTTGTAAGAAGACAGCCTTTTGGCTAATGTATTATTGTAATTGCGGCTTCTCTAATCTAATCACTGATTTAAAAATGTACTTGTTACGATGAGCGATGGAGTTGTGGTGTGTTCTATTCAGTGAGCAGTTTTATTTAACGATAATGTGACGTCTGTTAGTCCGTCGGACCTTCGCCTTGATAACACCAAACATATTTCATATAAATTGATTACAATTTATACGTGATAAACCAACTATTTAGAAATTTTAGACAATAAATCTATCGTATCGTAGGTAAGTGACCAGGAAATACTCTTTAATAATTCCCTTTATATTATAATTTGTATTAATTGCGTTTATAATTAATTTTCCTCGTTCCACTATAGAATGGTATCATCTTCGCGGGAATACCTTGGAGCTTTAATAATAGCTTTAGGTACTAATATACTAATAGTAATACCAATAGTAATAATAGGAAGCACGTGTCACTCCATGCGTTTCAATTTTCATGTTTACATTATAGAATTTCATGTAGCATAGCATAGCATAGCATAGTATAGTATAGCATACCTATATTATAATCTTTAAATGCTCTGAGTGTGTGCTGTAAGAAGTGTAAAGTATGTTTGGAATATTAACAACTATATGTACTATTTTATTTTCTTGCATTTTTTAAATGTCTTTTGTTTGGATTAAAAAAAAATCAAGTCTTAAGATTGTTTATACAAATAATTAATACTTTATTTCTGTTTAACATTAAATAAATATTTTTCCCATAAAGTTTCCTGTTCAATGTAAAATATTTAAAAACATATGAGAATTCCGAAAATTGATTACGCATGTTACATCTAGTATATAGGTACTATTTAGTATTCGTATTTATATTTGTATCGATTAATTGAAAACGTGTAATTATAAAATTAGATCGTAATTGCGTAGAATTAATTGAATGTAAATATTGATTAGTTGACATAATTGCTAATTGAGGACTCTTTGCGATATAGACTCGGTGTTATCGCAACAATTTCGCTTGATTTGCACAAATATTTTCTTTAATTCAATTAAAATATCTATGTCCAGAGTTTTTTTATTTTATTTATTAGGAAGCCAACACAAATCAATATACTTATTCACATATAAACAATCTTTTAAAATATTGTATACTCCACTTATAGGCTAACTTAGCATGCATTAAAAACGAACACAAAAGACGATATTATTGTAATATTTTTTTAGTTTGTTTCGACAGATTTGTTCTTGGTAGTTGGATAACTGTTTTCAAGTCATTTTTTCAACGAATTCCACTTTTATGCTATTCGTTAGTCTCAAGTAGTGTAAAAAAAAGACATTCCCTTCTCTAGCGCTTCGTACATCACCTACATTCTTTAGTTAACTTTATACTTATAAAGTATGTTAACTAATTGGTGGAAAATGTTGTTGATTTCTCTATTGCCTACATGATGTAATGCACCCATCTATTAACTTTATATTTTGTGGTTACACAAGCTAATAATAATTAATAAATGAATGCTAAAACGAACGATAACATTTTGGCTGTCGATCTCATGGTTAGAAAGCATTACACTCGATGGAACAACTCTTGTGTGAAAACTTGGCAGTGAATTTATTATGGTTGTATAGCAAATTGTAATTATTATGAGCTGTATATGCTCGCCACGTAGTATTATGAGCAAGATAAAACTATGTGCATCAAATATAGACATCCTACTCAAATAAAAGGCGTCGATTATCGCCTAATGTCCTGTATCCTAGTGGACGTGACACGAAAGGAATTGAATGCCGTTACTCGATTTAAATGGACACATTTGGATGCTCATCATGCTCGGATACTAATCCTTTGAAATTTTCAAGAAATTCGCCTTACCTCAAATTTATACCTAATATTAGATAAAGAAGGTACGAAGGACAAGCTTTTCTACGTCTTTCCACTTGCTCTGTATAACATCTGAAAAACTTACATAATTTAAGAGCGGGAAATACATATAATACCTAATTTTCAATTATGAAATTTCAATACTTGTATATCTTCAAGAATTATGAAAAGGTCACACAAAATGTATTTTATTACTCCTACAAAAAGGTATCAAAACGCAAATATAACTCTAATCTAATATAACGTGCGTTAGATACGTGTTTATTTTGCTTCCGGTCCATTACAACCAAATCCCAAATTGCCTGAAATGTGAATAAGCCTGAATCCCAAATAGACTAAATCCCAATTCGCCTGAATGCCAAATTGACTTAATTTTTAATTACTAATGTAAGCCGCACATTTGTTTATTTTTTATAATTTCTATGTTAAGGTCGACAGACAGGCTGGCGGTCCACTCGATGGTAGGTGGCTACCGTAACCTGTAATCGACCTATTGGATTTTGAAGATTAGATAGTATCCAACAAACCGACAGATTAATCGCTATTATAATAAATAAATCAATGTAAGTTTGTTTGTTGAGGGATCAACGAGGAGGAATCTCTCGAATAGTTCTGTCGCTCAGTAGTTGTTGAGCAATAATAGTTGAGCTCTACGGCAAGGAAGGCAGAATACTGCAATCGCGGCTTTGTGGAGAGTGATGTATAAACATGATCTGGTTCGCAGATTTTCCCGAGCAAAAAAAAAAAAGAAAAAAAGAAAAAGGTTCAACTGTAAATAAACTTTTTTGCAATTGTAACTTTGCAAATAACAAAGTTGGCTCTGATAAACAATAAACATGCATAATATCTAATAATATTTTCAATCTTCAAATTTTCAAGCAATTTGGCACTAGGGCATTTCGGATTTCAGTCAAAATGGGAAACAGCCAATTTGGGATTTGATTGTAATGGACCGGAAGCCTTATTTTCATTACAATTAGTAAGCATGAAATATTTGTATAGCCATTGAAAATTCATACTTATCCCTTGTGTCGTCAGCCTTTAAAAGCATTTCTACCTCTGCGTGGCTGGAGCAAAAAAATCACCGTTTTTCACTGGTTGTCTCCTCAGCCCCCCGGATAAGTTGTCAGCTAGGATAGTGTGTTATCTAAGTCAAAGTGATAGAGATGAGGAATTCCGGCAGACGGGCTGGACTGAGGGAATTCCGAACTAGTTATCAGTCTTGCTAATTGGTTCGATTTTCCTTCTCAAATGTTATATATTAATATTTAACAAACCGGATATATTCATTTTCAGACACGAAACCGGAGAGGAAACACGTCGTGCCATGATCTTGCAACTGTAGAAAATGTCATTGAAATTTACGAGATCCCACGATGCCTCCAGACGCAGAGGACTACGAAGAACTGGAACGACTCAAGCCCGATTACCAGCCCGTGCCTGTGCACGGCCGGAGAATTCTTCCGGAGGAGCCTCTTCCGGTGCAAGCCTGGATAGAAAACGAAGAGTCGGATCGACCCAACGATAACACCAACAGTCCCGGAGAGAACAGAAGACTTCTTTCCCCGCCCAACGTCTCCCCGAAGATAAAAACATCTACAAAGACTCGTCTTCAAGACGGTCTCACCTTAGGAGTTTGGGGGTCGAAGAAAATAGCGAAATGCTCTCTGAAACCGAAATTGAAAAAAACCGGTGGTGGGAAGACCAAATTCCAGAGACGAAAGGAGAAAATTATCAACGCACTGAAACCGCCTTATTTTATACTAACCATGATCGTGTTCATAGTGAGTATTTCTTGTCGACAATAGTTTTTTACTGGTGACGCGTTAACCGCTTCTTAAATACTAAGTTGACAACCGTTGTGTGAACAGGTTTGCATGCATATGTGGGGTTCGAAAGAGTTGCGCAATCGACTCGAGTGGACGCCGGGCGAATGGTGGCGGCAACCCTGGCGGATGCTCACCTACGGCTCCGTTCACGCCAACACTTCTCACTTGGCACTCAACGCTCTCGTCGCATTGGCCGTAAGTATTTTAGGTCCTAAGTTTTCATATTGGGATCTTAATAATTTTACTTAAGATAACTTTGATAAGACTCTTTCGTATTCAGGTCGGCTGGCAGTTGGAACGGGAGCAAGGCTGGTGGCGTTTGGTGGCTGTGTGGTGGGGTGGGGTCGCGGCCGGTGCTCTCGGCGCTGGCGTCCTTCAATCCCAAGTGCACGTAGTCGGTGCGTCTGCCGCAGTTTATGCGCTTCTCACTGCCCATCTGCCTAATGTTTTCCTCAGGTATGGATCTGTCATGTTACGGTAAATATAGGTCGCAATGGGTCTCCTTGATGTACTTTACTTATAGAAAAAGATATTGTTTCAGATTCGGCCACATACCGCTGTGGTGGTTTCGTCCACTGAGTGTGCTCGTTTTGGGAGCGTCGGAGTGGTGCGGAGCGATATTGCGTGCGCCACCTTCGAATTCAATCTCTGAACACGATCACATCGCGTGGGCTGCCCACGCGCTCGGAGCTCTCGTCGGAATACCAATTGCTTTCCTAGTATTCACCGGTCAGTATAATTATTTCTGTTAATCTATATGTAATATTTGGAATTATCATTTCCAGAGTTCATGTTTTAAATTTTTTGCAGGTGAAAATAAGTCTAAACAGACAATCAGTATCTGCCGGGTGGTTTCCGCTATGGCTCTGGTGGGTGGCGTCGTGGTGGTGGTCGTCCATTATGTCTACTACCGTGAGTCGAACGACTGACGGTATGACAATCAGCAACGGCCGAAACTTGTTAATTGCTGTATCATTCGTTTGCTCTTGGGCGTCAATCAATTAACACTAATACCGAACTGATAATGAATGACCGAAACCCAATTCTTTGTACTATGACGCATCGCCTCGTCGCCTCGTGCCTCTCAGCCCACAGTCCGCACAAAACATTTCAATATGAGTGTGATTTAAAGTACTCGATTCAGCATTCTTGTAATATTTAGATAATTGCGAATATCTCCTGGGATTCGCAATTGATGGAGAATGGAGAAACCGTTGATTTCTGTGAAATCGTCGAGTTGTTTTGTATCAAAACATTTAAAATCACTTGTGATGTTCCATTTATTTAATTGTAGTCATGTTGTTTTTAAATTATAATAATTAATAGGATTAAATGTAGATCGTGTTCTAGTGAACACTTATACCGATAGGTTCACACGCTTTTCAGTTGTCAGCCACATTAGCATCAGTGGAAAATATTATTTGCATTCTAAGGAAAAGCTAGTCTGTTCAGTGCTAGAGTCAACGATATAAATGTACTATGTACCAACACTCATTGAATAGTGAGTACTCTGTACATCTTATTTAGTAGTACGGTTTGAACAAAACGCTTAAGGGCCTTAAAAAACATGGCACTTACAATATTTTTATCGCAATATTAAATTTATATCTAGCGTAGAATGTATCGTTTTATTAGACTATAATTTTTGTTTCAACAGTGTAGTGAATTTTTTTATAACTATGTATTATCAAAATGGAGAAAAACTTGTATCTCAAATAATTGTAACAAGCAAATAAATTTTTGGACAACTTAAATGGAAAATAAACACAAAATAAGCAAAGGTTGGCAAGGTGGTTGTGTGTTCTGCCTCCGAGACTCAATCCGGTGATATTTATATTAAATTTAGGTAGAGTGGTCGTTTAAAACGATTTATTTCGAATAAATTTGGTTATATTCTCTGTACTGTTGTAATTGTTAAATAGCATCTAGTCGTATCTTTATAGTAGTTAAGGATTCTCGTGCTGTGCCATAATCTAGTTGTTAATTCTTGTTAAGCTAAACGTTAAGAGTCACAAACAACTATTTCGGAATATTTACATATCGAAACGTATGCGATTGCTAATTCTAAAGTATAGTTACGATGTTAATTGTTTAAACGTTTGGGTAACTTAATTCGTAATGTACATTTGAATTTATTCATATTTTTACATATTTGTAATGACCTTCGACGTACTTTTATACAATGATTGTACCAATTTATGATATTTGTTAATAAAACCATTTCAATTAAAAAATATTTATATTATTGTTTTTACTCAAGGGGACAAGTACTTAACACTTGTAAGTCATATTTGCAACAAATGAAGTAAAAAATCCACGTGTATTTCATGTTTAACTTCTTTTTATTTCAATATTAAAGTAATTAATTCATATTGAGGCATGTGAGGTGTATTTATATAACTAAGTTCTTATAAAGTGTCTACATGTCCTAGACTTGTCAAGGAAGCGAAATTAGCGTCGAGTTAATATAGATGAAAAAGCAAAACACTATAAAACAGTCGTCACTAAAATAGCCATAACCAATTAGATAGATGAGTCAGTTCCAGTACAGTACAAGTACTCGTATATTTACGGATACTTCTATTTATGTATGAGATCAAATTCGACGGTTTCACTCGTGTGTACAACATTCCTCTTGAAAATATTACAAGTACTTCAAGGACGTACAGAACGGAGCATCACTTGACCGACGATTGTCCTTTCAAAGGTCTTTAATAATTATTATAATCTTACAAATATGTATATCCTAAATTCATATTCATTGTATTTATAACTACATAAATTACAGTGAAGCATCCAACTGTTAGTGTATCATCGGCCATAATCCAGTTATAGTTGGTGCCTCGAATCCATTAGAACACTCCACTCGCGCACACATCCACACACACGCACACACACACACACTGTACAATAAATGCAAGAATCACGTGGCACTGCCGCACGCAGGGTTTCCTCAGCAGCTCAGCGATGTGCACTGGACACCTAGTTCGGTACACCGGCACTCTTGACAGGGAGTCGACAGTTCAGCGATGATCCTTCCAACGCGATACATGCGCCCGTATATATTGCATCCGGCCAGTTTTAATAATCCAGAGCCGATTCCTTGTAAGCCGGTGGAACTGGGACGCAATGGTGCAGCTTCCGTCTTAGCCACCAACGGAGCCGGTGTGGTGACCGTTTTTGTGGTACTTCTAGGTGGAAGTGGTCTTTGTGTTACCGGTTTAGAATACGCCGTCGTCTTTTTGATGGCAGTGGATTCGCCTAAAACTAAATGATCTATGCGATTGACTGCATTCGGTGTGAAAATTTTCCTGGGCGGGGTATAAGGAGGCATCGGCACAAACGGTGAGATCGTCGGCTTCACAAATACTTTAGTCGTCGCAATCGGCCTCACTGTTGTGGTTTTTGGTAAAGGAGTACGGTTAGTTCGTTTAGGCGTTGCAGTAGTAGTTTCATAACTATCGCTCAACAGAAGCTTTAAGACATTCCCAAAAGAGAACCCTCCGTCTTCCTCCTCTTCCTCATCTTCTTCCTCTTCGTATTCTACGAAATGTTGACTGTCGGTATCATTTTTTATGTCACTCGCATTTGGGAATAACACTGTGGTAGATGTGTTAAATGTAGGCTTCGCATTAGAAGTATTAATTACTTCTTTATTATAGACAGATTCAGTCGTAGGTGCTAAAGTAGAGACTGTGAATGTTGCGTTAGTTTTAGATAAATTTTGAGGAAGAGTGGTCGCTTCAATTGTTTTATTATTATTCACGTTTTTAGTCATATTTATAGGAAATTCTTTGACCAGTGATGTTTCCTTAAATATTTCTGGTTGCATCTTGTCAGTTTCCTCGGTTACATTCTTTGCGATCTCATGTTTTATGGGGTCAGGTGTTGGTGTGGTCGTAAATGTGATATCTGAAAAATTTGGTATGATGATTCAAGAGTTTGACAACTCATACTTATAAGGTAACTCCTGGAATAGAATGAACTGAATACCTTGATCGCAAATTAAATCTCCACAACACAAATCCGTAGAACTAGTTGTCACCGAAAGCCGACTGCATTTCGGAGGCGTGTGACAAGGACGAGGAGAGCAATGCAACTTCTGCCATGCACATGTGCACACAGAGCACGCCAAAGAAACAGATTCACCTTCTGATACACGGCGTCCATCAGTAGTTACACATTCATCTGAAAATACACAATAAATATTAGTAAATGTACCTACTATACTCTGTACACCATATTTAGTGCGGCTCTTAACAAAACGCGTAAGCACCCTAGAAATCACGGCGCTTACAACTTTTAATCGTGACAAAATTATATCCTAGCAGCGATTAGTGTAGGATATATTACTAACAAATCAAAATTTGAATCCCTCAAGGGCATTTCTAATATAATTTCTGCAAGATAAGTAGGTACGAGTAATATCAATGGGAGAAAGAAATTTTCGATTCCAACCTGTAGATGGGGTTTAAAAATATATAAAAATAAGCTGAAAATAAGTACTTTTTCTAAATTATACATGAATCGTAAGTGTTATAAAATCTAACGTATATTGTAGAGAATTATTATTTAGTTTCACACTATGCAAAATGTTTAAGTATATTATAACTTTTTGCTAAAATTAAAATTAACAGAGTATGTCAATAATGCTCCCAAGGGACTCAAAATTTTATTTGTTAGTAAATTTTCCTGAATTAAATCTAGCGTTGCTTATTGTATCGTTTAATTAGACTTTATAATTATTGTTTTAGCCTTGCAGCGTATTTAGTTAGAACTATTATCAAAATGGAGCAAAACTTGTACCTTAGGATACCTTCTCTAGTAGGTACGTTAGTATATTTAATCATTACCTTCGCCGTCGTCTAATTGCATAGAAGTAGTGAGATGTGGTGCTTGTGGCTTCGATGATGTACTCGGAAATACCGCGTAATATTCGCCTTCTACAGTTGGCCCCTTCGGTACAAATCCCCCTGAAATCAATGAATGTATTCCGATAAATAAAACGAAAAACCGCGTTCAGTAAAACAATCAAAACAACATTAAATACCTTCCGTCTCTACAGGAGGTGAAAATAAATTGACGGATGGTGTTTCCATGTAAAATGTGGAACTCGTGCTCGGGCTTATCGTTGCTTCCTTGTGTCCTTTACCAATGCCTGTGGACACTTTATAGTCGTGTAATAATGAACTTATAAGATCGATCCCAGGATACTTCGTTGAATCCTTCTTGGAAGTGAATACAGGATATACATCTTCCCGTCTCGTAGCGAATGGAGGCTCTTTTGTTTTACTGGGATAATACACCGGATATTTATCCTCCCTTTCCAAAATTGGAAACGTAGGTGTTTCTTTGACTGGATTTTCCTCAACTACAGCATCTGCCGCCACAAAAGGTATTATTCTGAAAGTGAAATTATTACATTGTAAACAATTTTTTTTTGTGTTTTATATAAATTATGTTAAGTATATGACTTTAAACAATTCGCTTACTTTAAATTAGGTAATGAAGGTGGTAAAGTGGGCTCAGTGTAGTCGTAGTCATAGTCTCCTTTCGTTTTCTTCGTAATATTAACAACAAGCGGTAGACCCACTGAACTCTTCGCTTCAGTAGTAGCGGGGAGTTCGGGTTTCGGTGTCGATTTACTAGAATTTGTTCTGAGAGAGCTCGTTACGTTAATTGTAAAAGTTTCGTTATCATCTAAATCTCCATTGGTAATGATGTCGTTGGGATTGAATGTATACGCTTCGATCTGTTCGGAATTCGGTACCCGTGGCATCGCTTCCATTTCAATCTTTTTTGTGTCGTTTAGAGAAAAATTCAAAGGAAAGGATGTTGATGATATTTCAGCTGTACAGTTTATAGTGCCATTAATGATCACTTTCACTGATCCTTCTTCTAGATCACTTACTGTAGAGGTAGTCAATGTCTCTGTAGAAGTCGATGAAGATGTAACATTGTGGTCAGGTTGTTTGCTGGAGCTCGGTGGCTCTTCGTTCGTTTTTCTCTTCACCTTAGTTGTAAAAAGTTCAATGTGTGCAGATGTCGCTGGTGAACTTTTCGTAGTGGCCGAACCGAGTGTAGTTTTCGTTGTGGTTTCTTGTTTACTAGACGATGAGTGAGGGTTGAAAGAGCGATCATCATTATTCCTTGCAGATATTAACAAATTATCCAATATGTAGGGACGTTGAAGTGGTTTTGTTTCTGTAACATTTTTTAAAAAGAATATTAATTACGAGTAAATAAACAATCGGTACAAGACTGATAAGACTTTCAATTCTAGTGCATATTCGATATTCAAAAAATTAGCTCGTTATCAAAATTGCATCTTGAATCTTGTTTCTTTAAAAATATAGACTAGTGTGTATTTCTTTAGACAAAAAAATGTAGCACTATTTATTATTTATTGTAGCACGATAGACTTTCATTATAAGCAGTGAGAAGAATACGTCGTTGGTTAAGTATATTTACCGTGAGTACATCGATACTGGTGCGGACAGCATTGTCCCGGTCTGAGCACCGGCGTGCAGCCGAGCAAAGGTGGCGCACAAGCCAGCGCACTGCACTGCACCACGCCGCGCAAGCAAAAGCACCGAGTGCAGTTCTTTCCGAGTTCAATAGCAGTCACTCGTTCGCCTTCGCCTACCCACTCGTTGTCGATATGACAGTCTGAAAACAGACAAGGAAAATGAACAAATAGTAAGTAATGTTTTGCGTTAAGAAATTAGTAAAAAATGTACCATGGGGATGAATATTATTGGGTGAGTTTGTCGAGACGTGGTCGCAGTAGTATCGTTGCGGACAGCACGCTCCGGGCGCCGGTCGCGGCCTGCAGCCGGTGGGCGGGGGCAAGCACTTGGGTCTGACGCATCTTCTGGCGCCGCCCAAACAGAAGCACTGCTCGCACGCAGTACTCGAGCTCATGGCGGATCCCGCCGAGTACACCGTGCCGCCCTCCACGCACGCTGGAAACACTCACAGTATAATTAAGCCGGTTGTAGAAAAACCATCCAGTGTACTTTGTAAATCTGTAGCAAGATTTGAAATTACCATGAGTGACGGTGGCCGGAGTGGCGATGTCCGAATAGTCTTCAGTGTCAAACCTCGCTGACGCGCCGTGTTCCGTCATCGTTATCCCGTCTGCAAAATAGTCAGTAATAAGTACCCAGTGGTGGAGTGAACGGTTGCGAGTGAACGACAGACAAGCCGTACCGGGACAGTGGAGCTCGGGACAGCAGGAGTCTTTCCGGTGAAGAAGATGGCAGCGATGCGGAGGAGGGTCCGGGAGCGAAGCGCATGCGCGGCGTCTGCACGAGAGGGCGCCACGGGCGCACACGCAGCGCAGGCACAACTCCCGCGGCGACACCACCGCCCCCTGCCGGAACCACCGGCCCTCGTACAAGCAGCCCTTGTAATCATCCGTTTCTCCTAAACATTTCAAATCAATCTCTTTTTATTTGCAACATAAAAAACATCCGATTAAACACAAAAATACATTCAAATATTTTTATAGACACACAGACAGTTGGATATTCTTTGTTACGTTACGTTTCACTAAGGACCTTCCCTGGTTTTGCTCAAATTCAGGGTTTAGAAAAATTTATAGATCCAAATTACATTTCAAAGATACGCGCGAAATCTAAGAGTTGCAATATTTAATATTTATTGGATTTCACTGTACTCTTATTAAAAACTTATTAAAAAGATTAAGGGCCTCTTTCACCAACTACAAGTAAAGTGTTAATGCTCGGTTAATGCATCCTTCGATAGGCGAATTTTTTGATTATTTTCTTTTTAATGTGGGACTTTTACCGTACAAGCAAAGGTACTCGTATATCAGCTCCATCATTCCCGGTGACCGGTGTGGCTTTTTATGGCGGTTATCCTACTTGACACTTTACTAAGAGATGGTGAAAGAGGCCCTAAGTATATAATATTTATTATTTTTACCAAGTGCCTTATTATTCAGAACACCGTTGGCAGTTGCGTTGATCTTCTGGTCCTGGGTTTCTAAAAATAACAAAAAAGTGTTTCAGTGAGCTAATTTTTTGAATGGAGAGATCCTCAGACGAACGAGTTACCGATGTGAGACGGCGGTAACGGAAGATTCCCGAATGCAATCTTCTTATAACTTATTGATATATATTGTAATTGTTATCTTACTCCAGCTTACTCCTCTATATCTTATATATATATAAAGATTAAGTTGGTTTGTGTACGCTTCAAAAAACGGAGGATATGGATAGATTTTATATGTAAGTATTTATTTATTTAAATCATATTATTATGGGAAATTATATTGATCTTTTTGCTATTCGCATACGAGTGTAAAGAAGAGCGGACGGTCGAATGCGGTCAAGACTAAAAGTGTGGTCGGGGTCGTCGTTCGGTTCCCCGAGGGGTCAGTCTGTTCCCACATGTCATGGGAACTCTTGCTATTGTTCGCTCGAGAAACAGTTACACTGGAGATGACCCCGTTGCTCCAAACTTTTACTATTGCTGGCAAACAATTAGAGTAAATATAACCAGTAAATAACTGGATCAATTCTAACATAGGTTTGGATGATTACAATCTCCATTTTATACAAATCCAGTTTATTGACATTTCAAATCGACTGAATGGTCCGACTAGCGGGTTTTATCTACTGAATATTCATAGAAAATGTATACTTACCTGTACTTCGGAATCAAGAAATATTAAAAAAATGAATTAGAATTTTTTTTAGTTAAAGATACTTAAAACAAATTAACTACATTATATTGGTATTCAACATACGGGAATGCAACAGTACCTAAGGGAATCCAACTTTAAGAGAATTCAACTTATTGGTCCGGAATTATGAAATTTTTAATTTAAATATATAATCAGTTTTCAAACACATACTATTTTTTCTCAAAAAGTTTGTTTTTTATAAAATTGTAAAATATAAAGATGCTAAAATGAAACATCAAATTAAGTTTTTTAATGGTTTAAAAATGGAAGAAATTGCGAATGTCAATAATAACGATAGGCGCTTTCGACTGAATCCTGGGAATTGAAGAGGCCTCGACGTCCTGGAAATAATTCTTCTGATTTTTGCAAAATGTTATTCACATCTCTGAGACATTAACTAATTAACTACCGAACACTAACCGGTCTTCTTTTGCATTATATTACGATCCATAAAATATTTTTCTTTTAGACGTAAACACGTATTCTATTTTGGCATCTTTACATAGTATAATTATTTGAAATCACTTTTCCGCTAACTCTTCCCAAACGCACGCAACGGCTTTTCATATGGTTTTCAGAATCAGTTAAATAATGTCATATCTCCTGGCATCGTCTGTCTGCCTCATTATATTATGTTATGTTGTGTATATTCTTATGATTTTATTCTGTTCATTTAACATTACGTGTAGAAGCCTCTTTTAATTATTTTTGAGTGATCAACACTTTTTAATTTCTAAAAAGAAAATAAGACCAAATAAAATTACTTATGATAAAAGTTTAAATTATGATTTTACTGGTTTCCAATAACAAGACTATAATTCAATGACTACCTGCGTTGTATTTTAAATGGCGGCCTACACTCTGTGCCCTGTTTAGGCGATGGCCATTTTAACACTACGACAGGTCACAGGGTCACACACACGCGCAGCCAAATGTGTGTGGGAGCAGTTAACGAAATATATATCGCACAAAGAAATTGTGCCCAACGGCTCTGGCAGTTGGTGGGTAGCGGGAAAACCTGCCTTCGTAAAACAAACACATTCTCAATAGTCGTCTATGGAACACTTAACTGGATCTTAATTATCTCTAGTAATGCCAATCTCTCAAGCTTCACGCCCTCAACAAAACCCAATATTATCTCACTCACTTGGAATCAGAGTAACTTTCCTTACTTATCCTGTGAGAGGAGTGGACTTTGTAAATTTGTAAATTTATTTATTTTACTCATTCAAAAAAAGGGTCAGATAATGTTATTAAATAATATTTTATTAAAATAAGTAATAAATAAATCTGTCACATTTTTAAATACCTATATATATACTTATGTTAAGTTAGTAGATAATTAACTAAATTTTATTTAATTTTATAAAAAATATTACTTAAATTTATTATAACTTATAATTTAATAAAATAAAATAAAACGTGGAGGTTAATTTTAGGAACCACTCGAACTGTTTTAAATGGACATAGGCTATGAATCGCACTCGGACGAAACCGGCAACGAAGGACGAACCCTTACTTATACTCGTAAGAGCAAGTACTTTTATCATGAGTATTTAAGTTCGTATTTTTTCATAAATAAAATTATTTTTTCGGTTTTCGATACTAATAATAATTGCTATTATGAATTTTGTATAGAAATTAAAAATAAGTTGTGTGCATATGAAGCTGTTGAAAGCGCGTTGAACTAACGTCGTGTTTGTTCTCAAACAAAAGTACCAGTTGTGTGGAACCAATAATCAATATATTTGGATCCTTTTTTTACAATATTGCACGAACGGAGGAGTATGATATGATATTTGGTACACTTAAAAAAGCTAATATTCCCCCAGTGCCCCACTTAGCATTTGACACTAATGATTATGTTAACTCAAGGATAATGGATCTCGCACGTTCATAACAACTAAGTCAAATGTAATTTATGGTGGATGTAATTGCTTTAGATATTTTGGGTAATATAAAGGCCACATATTTGTACAAAATCACAAATGTTGCACTTATAAGAATGAACACAAAATGCGTGTGTAACTAGGTATATATCCCGGGGTGTATAATTTTTTGCATAATAGTTTGTTACGATCGATATACGATGTACTGTCATAAGAAGGTTCTATCGGACAATTTATGAATGAAGTGGAGAACTGGTTGCGTTCGTCCAATTGGAAATGTATGGTTTGGGGTCAACGACCGAGGATTTGCATGGAAGGCGAACCTGCGGCGCGCGCGCAGACGAGCAGCGCGACGAACGGCGCGACGAACTGCATGGCGAGCGAAGCGGAGGCGACTCTCCACCGGCTACTCGACGCACTACTGAGCGCGTTCAACACCACGCGACCACTCGCCGTCGCCACCACTCACCACCGCTCGCCACCACTCGCCACCACCCGCGAAGCCTTTCGCATAAATTAAACCGCGGCCATTGTCTCACCGCCGTATCCCGGTTCTTCGACTGACGACCTGAAATTTTACCATTTTGCCAATCTGTCTAAACCAACACTGCCTTTGCACGGAGCGAATGAGCCTTCTGCGATAAACATTAAGACTCCATATTGATCGCGATGGAACGTTTGCGCCAAAACACCTTTTCAAACTGATTGCTGCAACTTCGCGGAATGGAAAGAAATAGATTAGTCGGAACTTTTGACGTCATACGCATTACAGATAAGCAGATGGATTTCTCACTGTGTTCAATTTAAGTGATTCAAGCTTAGCTCAAAGTTATATTAGACTATAAATGCCAACAAATGTTTATATAGATGGACTCAAAGGAAAAAAAATAAGTATATAAATTTGCATAAAATCATAGGTATCTGAAACCTGCATTTTAATCTCTGTGCTTGAAACTCTAATTACATAAATGTCATCTTAACCAAAAGGACTCATCTTAATCTAAACATCCTGCACATTGATATAATTTGTTAGCGCATCTATTAGGTATTCTGAGACATTAGACTTAGATACCGAAAAGGACAAAGGGTGCCTTTCATTTAGAAAAAAAGTACTGTTCCCGAGTCGCAACAATATTTGGTTAAGTATCCAAGTTAAGCAAGCCAACCAACCAACAACAATGTTGCAAACCAACAACAAGTTATCAATAAAAAAGTGTACAGCTATAACTTGACTTGCGATCTGTTAACCACAAACGAACATCTTTATAGACTATTTTATTATTAGACAATTCTGTAAATTTCTCACAAAAGAATCTAATCCTAATAGTTGTTGTACGAGTATGTTTGTTATTCAATCACACACAAACGGCTGATCGGATTAGGATGTAATTTTGTCCTACAGGTAGTTTTTTACCTGGATTAACATACTTTTATGCTAAAAAATGTTATTCTTGTAGGATTTAAAAAAAAAACGTACTTTGCATTCGGAGTAAGTAATCAGATTAAAGAGATTTTTCTTCGCCTCTTTTTTATAAAAAAATATTCCTTTAAAAGCCCTAATAATATATGATCGTAATGTAATTAGGAGTAGGAATGTAATGGAGGAGTAGTGGCAGCGATCCGCGTAAAAAGCGAACGCTCCCAGAGTAAGGCGTACCGACACATCACATACTGTTGCCTATATTTGGGACAATTGGGATTGGGAACTTCTTACTTCTCCGATTCCTCAAATCGCATTAACAATTACGAGTATATGTGAGCACTTTTCTTTGTTTTGCTAATGTGCTCGTATCTTACATATCTCCACATAAGCACTTTGTTGAATCCAAAAATTGTCAAAGCAATTAAGATACTGACGAATTACAAATCTGTCGAAAAACGAATCTGTCGAATACAGAGACAACAATAGAGATTTTTTTAATATTTAAATTTGTTCTATATTAGAGCGGTACAAGTGATCACAAGGCTTGCAATTTATTTGTTCTTGATTTTTTATTTTTATTTTAACAGAACATTGAAAAGTTTCGTCAGCCTGCCTGCCGAACTTTACATACATTAAAAAGACTGGCCATAGCAGGGATTCTATACAAAAGATTTTTTTGAGAGAAATCTCGTTTGAATATTGCAATCACTTATTTAAAAAAAAATCAATAAATTTGCGGTATATTTATGGGCACAGCAGCGCCATCTCTTCTTTATAGTGTGTATTTCAACTAGCCTCTTGGTGTCTCATACAATATATATTGGTATTGTAGTTTTTGTGGCGGTTAATAGATGACCTGCTTGAGGTGCTAGTTGGATTTGTAATGTAACATTGTATCGTCTATGTAAAAATTATAATAAAGTAAGATGAGAGAAAAGAATAATAGATTTATTTGATTTTAAGGTCACATCGCTGGAAGGACGTTCGGGTGGGTAGAAAGGAATTTTGAAACATATCTTCTGAGGAAATTCTAGACTCACTAATTCATATAAAATCACACTGAACTACTTGAGAATCTAACATACAATTTTATTTAAAAAAATTAAGTTTTATCTTATAATTGGTTTGATTTTATTACATACCTGTTCACATGTTATGGAAATTGTTCGTTATATTTTTTTTGACACAATTTGGGCACTATCTTATGGCAAGTAAAGTGTAGATTAATTACTTTTAGAAATAATTTTATCTTTTATTAAATTATGCACTCTGTTTACTGCATCCGTCGATAGGCGAATTTTTTTATTATTATTTTCTTTTTAATGTTTGGGACTTTTACCTTACAAGCAAAGGTATATCATCTCCATCATTCACCGGTTACCGGTTACTTTAAATGGCGGTTAGCCTACTTGATACATATTGAAAGAAGCCCTCAGCGAACAAAATATTTGAAAAATTTACCCACTGTACTAAAGCAGCTCCCAAAAGCTGTTAAATATTTAGGTTAAGTAGGTAAGTGACATTTTATATAAAGTTTTTTTGTGTGTTAAATTCGACTGACAGGCTGATGGTCCACTTGATGTACATGTGCAGTCGCCTATGACACAAGCAACGCCACAGGTGCTGCAACTGCTGCAACTGCTGCAAGTGCTACAAGTGCTGCAAGTGTCGACCTACAAGGGCTGGGGTAATAGGCTTTGGCATCTCACTCATTCAAAAATAATTATTATATACTGCTGTATATACCAAAGTTGTTAATTTAAATAAATAAATAAAAATTTGTAACCCCTCATTAATAAAATGGCAGAATGTGTTTAGGATGTTTGTTTGATTGGGATGTTTAGGAAATATTTCTTTTATTATTTAACTTTGAAAAGTATAAATGGTTTGGGTAGTATAAGTGGTATAGGGTACGATATCAGAGACTTTCTCCTAAATTATCATGCGATTGTTATTCCGTCTGTTTCTCAATGCGATGCAATAATGACGTAACAGAACGTGGCTGTTTCACACAGTCTACTATTAATGGCCTATTTGTATATAATCTATAATATATATTTTTTAAATTTATGGCTGTATGTAATCTAAACCTAAATAAATAAATAAATAAATCTCATACTTCCCAAAGCCGAGTCTAGCGACAACCGACCATAATGGACCATAATTTTTTTATTTATTACCTTCCTTATCTATCGATCCTCCTGTGATTTAGCAACGTGCATATGAAACTATTTTTCTAGAAAACAGACAATGATGTCATATACTAATTTCATATACAAAGTGGAATTTATAGTGAAATAAAATTAGCATAAATTATCTCGAGACCGCCATCTCAAAAATTTCTGATTATCATAACGCTTTCGAATTGAAACTTGTTTATTAATAATAACCACAATGAAATTTACTAATGTTATGTCATCTTCCTAAAAAGAATGTTGTAATGGTCGTAAAACAACTGGCATGAAGTCATATTTAGACTGGCCTTATGTGTAATAATTATTTTTATTATTACAAATATGTAATATGTTTAAATACTTAGAATCGTTTACTTACAACATTTAAAGTTCAAAGTTTAAACTTTGTAACATATAGTTAGCAACTTTACTCTATGCCCAAGTAACAGTATACAATAACCACATTAGTGTCAAGTCCCAAAAAAGTTAATTAAATTAATTAACGTTAATTAATTAGACTATTTAATTAAATGGTGCATAAGGAGTGCTATATCTCAGCAATATGGACGAATGCTGTGACGTACTAGACTGGACATTTCAAGAAATTGACATTTTAAAAAGTCGTAAGTCTCAAGACTGGATATATTGCAACACCGGACACATCTGACATTCTAATTCACTGGACATTGTAAACCTGAACAATAACAGGGATCTTAGGAAGGCACTTAAAGAAGAAGAAGGTATATGTTCCGTGAGATAAGAACTTCATTAAGTGAAAAACAGCCTACCTTATCACGTGGAGGTTATCAGATAAAATGAAACGAATCGGCTTGACTTGGTTCCGCAACCGTTTAATTTTAAATTAAAATTATGTACAAATATAAAAGATGAGTTATTACACAATATCACATTCACGATGTTGTTCTTGCGTCATCGACATCTGACGAGTTAGTGGTCTCCATCACATTAATCATTTACACTTTTAAGCCTGCGTGCGAAAGAGGTGGACATTTCCACTAATCGGTGATTCATCTCTCTCGCAACATCTTCAACACCTAGTGGCGTCCGACCTGATCGATCTGGCCCTGCAAATTGTTGATCACCTCCGACGGCACCTGGTCCCCGAGGATCTCGAAGAGATTTATCCTCTGATTGCCGGGGATCGACTCGTAAGCCGCCAACTCGATTCCCTCTTGAACCTGCCGATGACCGATCGATAATCGAGTCCGATTAGTACTCGGTAGATCTTAAAATTTATCAAACAAAAGCTATAAAATGTGTTATTACCTTCTGGATTTCGGCATCCTTCGGGATGAGAAAGGTGTTCTGTGCTTGTTTGATCGCCTCCTTGGTGTAAGCTGCTCCCTCGCGCTGAGGAGCCGCCACCGCGATCGCCACCAACGCCAAGACGACCAACAAGCACCGCTGCATTTTCCTTTGTGAATTACCAACGCAACTGTCAACATTCAAACACACTTTAAAGAAGACGAGATCGTTTTCTCCTTTTAACTGTAACGCAAAATATTGACTCATGTACGTGTTTGTTTTAACACTTGAATCACGTCTCTCACCTGTAAGGCCGTGCAGGAGTGAGGCGCGCGCGCACACTCAGGCTTCATATACGATCCCCCTCCGCGCGCTCAACTTTCACCCGATAAAAGCACTGCATGCCACTACGCAACACACACTCCTGACGATTTGGCGTAACGCTGTTGGGCCATGAAACACGTCAGAAGTCTGACGGAGTGCTCTAAACGTTGCGTTAACCATTTGACGGAAAATATGTAAACGAAAGATGTGGCCGAGAGGAAGTCGATATCAGCAGTGTGTATTGCCACCACAATAAAACTATTATTAGGACTCATTTTAATGAATCACAGATGTCTGTGGGCTGTATCATAGCTGCAGTGGCCGTAGGCGTCATTTGGGTCTTCTATCCAGCGTTGGGTCGATAGCTAACTCACAATCATTCACAGTTTACACACGTTACTATAGTAGGGACAAAATCTCGCCGCAGCAATAAAAGGTGTGTGGAGCGGAGTACAGGCGCGCTCCCTTACTCTTATAGACCTTATGGGAACGTTTCGTGATTAACAGAGCGTTCGTGTAGATAATGTTATCGATAACATTACAGAAGTTTAATATTTTATGTTATTTATCTATTTACAAATTATAAATTAAAAGTAGTCATCGGAATCGGAATCATTATTTACATTTATTATAAATGATTCCTCTATGTGTGACTACTTCAGTTTAGTATTCGAACCCCGACCAGTTCATCAATAACTTTTGCCTGCACATTACTATGCAAAAAAAATTTATGACTCGACCTGCAGCGACATTTTGTCCTTACTATACACGATATAATGTAATTTTCGAAACGTCACAACACAACGTAGAAACACAAAAAAATAATCACTTCCATAATATTTGAGCACCCGCTCTCGCTCGCGGTTTTGTTTAGTGGCCACACTCCATCAGAGGATCAAAACCAACATGTGATACTACACAATCACTACCGTAAAACAAAACAAAATAAATAACTAGCTACATACTGATTTTGATCGACAATAAAATACTTTCGTAACTCTTTTTCGAAAGTTTTATTCATTCTCTTTTTTATAAAATGCGAACATCCTTTCATTTGATATTTCAGTTGATATTTCAGGTGAAAAACAAAAATCGATCCAAATAATAATAACTCCTGTTTTTCTAAAACCAAATTAACGGTTAACTATTTAATTATTATTTTTTCAGTAAAATTCGCTCATGATTCGCATACTTTGCTTGCTTCGGAGTCGCGAATCACTAAAAAGAAAGGAATGTCTATATTCAATACCTATAAGGCCATATTGAGAGTTTCTATATAAAAGGATTTTTTCTATTTGGATTGTAAATATTCATACAACTTTCTATCTATGAATAATAATATTATTCATAGGTATTTTACTATGCGATTAGCGAATTCTAGTGAGAATGGAAATGATCGTCATATCGTCATAGAAATAGCAGCGCAATGCAACCCATCATCAGTCTGCAACGGTCGCGGTTTCCCCTCCACAATTCATTATTGAATGCAAATTGCTTCAAATAATTTTATTATTTGAATCGACGAATTAATCCCAAAAACAAAGATTACACAAAGAGAAGAGGTTGAGTAGGAAATATAATACAATTACCTAAGTAACGAGATAAGAGTCTGCATTGTGATTACTTACCTGTAAATTAATTTAACTTACCTTGGGCCTCTATCACCATGTGTCAAGTAGGCTAATCGCCATTTAAAGTCACCTTTGTTTGTATGGTAAAAGTCCCAAACATTAATAAGAAAATAATTAAAAAAATTCGCCTATCGAAGGATGCATTAAACCGAGTGCATAATTTAATAAAACATAAAATTATTTCTAAAAGTAACTAAGTAATCAACAATTGTACGGATTTCATCATTACAGATCATATCTCTCTTTTTGAGAATTTAGTATAGGAATCCGCAGTTTTTGGGCTTTCTCATCAATTAATAGCTAGCCAAGCCATAAGCCACGTCTCAGAGACTATTAGTTGTACAACAAGAAGAATCATGTTTTCCTTTCCCATATGAAGTTGTTAAAAAAGAAGAATTAACTATTAACACAGTAAGTGCAGACGTTGCATAACTTTTACAATAAGTTAGTTGCATAATACTAGAGAGACGATGGCTCGTCAAATTTTGCAACATAAATAAATTATTTAAGTAGCTGTAGGTACACAAGGGCACATTATGCATCTTTCTAATACGAGTAGAATGCATGATTACCTGCTAGATTTAAAATGTATATACTTCAAAAAACATATAAAAGTAACAAGTAGTTTATTTAGTTTTAAACTTTACAGGTTTTTACAGAAAAAAAAAACTTTTTCCAGGGGATTTTCGTCATTTGTATTGAACACAATAAAATAATAATTATACTGATTTTATTCTGATGTGAATTTTGATTGAATCTACTGCCTTCTACTTTTATTTTTTACTAGTGACGCGCTCCCGGCTTTGCGCGGATTGGAATTTTTATATTATATACAAAAACTTATCTCGTTTATCTCTCTTTCCATAAGTGAAAATCGAATAACCATTACTGAACTGAATACAAGAACCACAATTTGCTTTATTTAGTAGCTATATGAGATCACTGCGTCGTCAATTCTTAAACAGACTAGCCTATTCTTGTTCAAATGGACCATCGCACCTTTTTTTATATAAATTATAAGACTATTAGAGTAGGTAAGTTTTGCCAATAAAAACTTCATGAACCAAGTAAAGTAGGTGATACAACAGAAACGTGGTACATGAACTATAGAAATCTACTAAACAATTTATAGTCCTCAAAATAACAACAGACAGAAGTTAATAGATAAAAATAAATTTAATCAATATACGAGAAAAACATCTATCAAATAACAAATATACTTTTAAAATTTAAGGGTGACTGCAAGTGGTAGCGCGAGTGAGAGCTCGTTTCTCGGCGGCAGCCATCTTGTCGAGGACGTCCTGCATTTCCGGCCAAGGCTCGTATCTCTGGTTTATGGTTATCAGTTTGTACACGACGGGGTTCCTAAGGTCCATCGTTCGCGAATTGTTATTCCGATTATGGGTTGAAAACACCACGTCCATCTACATCAAGAAGGTCATTAATTGTTGGCCCGTTCATTTACAACTGTCAATATGTATTACCTTAGCTTTACACGCATAGATGATCGCCGAGAAGCAGATAAAAATAACAAACGCCGACACGAAGACCAATGGTATTATTTCCCAATAAACCCTCATCGCGTAAAACAGATGCAACTTCTTCGGAAGCGGTGTATCATATTGATCCGGAGGGATCAAACCGAAGAACTTGCATCTCACAGTCTGCACTCGACTCGTCTTCGGTTGCAGTAATTTGGAAGAATTAAAAGTACGCTGCATCATCGCAGTCGCGGTCTTCGTTCTCGCTGCACGGACAAATTTCCACAACATATTCCTAATCTTTGAAAAATATCAAATACAAAATTTAATTTCTTTATTCTAACAATAGTGACAGATTCTATGATTAAACAAAAGCTATGTCACTTGACTTTTTCATTTGAACAGAGAGAACATGCAAACTTTATAAAAAACACATTTCAAATAAGTATATTGTGTTAAAAGTAGTCTAAACCAAATGTTTCTTTTAGATACAAAACTCATTATTGGCTGCTTCACCTGATTCTTTAGGATCTTTCATTCAGGTGAGACATCAGTGTCGACCTTTCTTATGGAACTCCGTATTTCAGATCACATCCCTTAGAGATATGCGAATCAGAAAGACATAGACAAATAAATAAAACACTGTTCAGTCTGGATTGATTTATTAAAAAAAACAATAATTAAATAATAGCACATGAGCTTATTGCTCGGGAAAAGGTGCAGTCTTCCGGAGCAAGAAGCACCACGGTTGAGGAGTCAGAGTGTAATGAACAGACGCGAAAGTGCTTGAGCAGGTTACGAGTTACGAGTGAACCCGATAAACCTACGAGTATATCGTTAATGTGCGCTCACATCCAGGCTAGACTATAACATCTATATTTAATATATTTAATTTTCATAAGATATACATACTTAGTAAGTATCAAATTCGATTTGTACCAAATTTTCCCTTTAGTTTAACGAGCATTTTATTCACTAGTTTGTTCTTACGCTCTCCTAGAGGAACTATCGTATGCTAGTAATGCTAGTAATGCTAGTAATGCTAGTAATAATGATGGCAACGCTGCGCGGCGCGCTCACGGGTTGACTAGCTCGGTTGCTTTCTTATCGAACATTCTAATCTCGACCTTCTCACTAATCAAATAAATAACTTATCGCCTATTTGACACATTCCGACCGTGTCTGTCCAAGTCTGTCTCGTCTTACAACTCTATCGTCTGCTTTAGTCTAAATATAAATAACCTAGTACACATCATTTGGCTTCTGGACATTCTGATCATTTCGCCTATCGCTCTCCAGATGAAAATTGACAAAATAATTGTTGAGTTTTTAAAACTAATAGTCTCTAAGTTAAAGTAATGGTTTCGATAATGAAACTTATTCTCTATGAAATGCTAATGAGCTGAGGTTCCGTCGACATTTCGTCTTCCGCGTGTTTAACGGCCGATTCTGTCGTAGAAGCGAAACGGCTCTCTGTCACCGTCGGTGCCGCGGAGGAAGACGGTGCTCCCTTATTCTTCATAACCACTTTCGTGGGTCGCTTATTAATTGTGGGCACGTACGATTGCGTAATAATCTCAATATCTTTCTTCTCAACTTTGTTTTCCGGCATATTGTCTGTATCTGACACGTTATCTATGATAGGTCGTCGGGTAGTCGGTTCTACCTTGTCGTTGGGCGGTGGGGAATCCGTGATTGCAGCCTCATCCTCGTCCTCAATTTCTATGACTTTTTGTTTAGTTTGTCCTGAATTCTTAGACTTTACTGGTATTTCGGTGATCGAATTTAAATTCCAATTACTGTTTTTACTTTTGTAGCCGGCGTTTACGGGTATTAGTTCTTCCGAATCGGAAATGCTCGCTGAAGTAGTCGTACGCTGCACGACCTCGGGTGAGTCCGTGTGGTCGCTTATTGACGCCACATCGTCGACTAATTTTATGAGATCTGTCAAAACGTTGTTCTTTTCTCCGTTCGTTTCGATGATAGCAGCTTTTTTATCATCATTAGGCGCCACTTTAATCAGTTCGACTGGTTCAGCATCAGTTGATATTTCAGGTGAATTAAACTGAATGAATTCCGTGGTTTCGTCTGTGACTACCTGATCCGTATGCTCTAAATTTTGTTTTGTCGTAGTTAGTATAGGCTCTAAATCTGAAACTTGAACGGGATTAACATACGTAACCGCGTCATCAACAACGGTCGAAGTTGCAATTGATTTTTTATAATCGGTTTCGATTACTTCGCTTGGCTTAATATTACTAGTTTCAACAGGTAAAGAACTGATTTCGGTCTGTGAAGTGACTTCAGTGGCAAAATTGGATTTGGCAACAGAATTTGTAGTTTTTTCTTGAATTGTTGAAACCCTAGATCTTTCCGTTGTTTCACTAGTCTTTGATGTTGTAACGTCGGATTCTGTTATTTTATCTAAACTTCTATGTAATTCCAAATCATAATCAATTTTTTCTTCAGATTTCGATGGAATTTCATCGGAAGTCGTGTTATAGATTTGTTGTTTATCAGTAGTTGTCAAAAATTCAGTCGCATCTTCCAACTCCCCCTTGATTTCCTCTACTACAATCGAAGGGATATTTAATATTTCTGTTGGAATAGCGGATCTAAGATTTAACATTGGGCTTTCCTTAACAGGCAATTTTTCAGTAGCGGAAGAGGAATCGGATTTAATAGTACTGGCGTTGTTAATATTCTCTATTGTTTTAGTAGTTGTATAAGGTTTTGAACTGGAAATAAATTCCGATGTAGTTGTCAGAGGTTCTTTAACTGTAGGTTTTGTAGTAACGAATGCTACAGTTGGAACACTTACCTCTTGCTCGAGAACTATTTCATCATCATGATTGCTTTGTACTGATAAATCATCAGGAAGTGGGGGGAAAGCTGGATTGTGGTCAATTAAATACGTATCTTCTTCTTCAATAATTGGAGGTGCTTTAGTAGTTACAACTACGAGGGGAACATTCGATGTTTCAAATGTAGGTCCGCTTGTTAGAAGGCTAGTAATAGAAGGATATATCTCACTATTAATAGAGTCTTGTGTGGACAAACTAATTTTAGAGGGAAGCGCTTCTTCGGTAATTTTAAAAGTAGGTTCATTTGACTTTGTAGGTAATTCTGGAGACGGGGATGTTACAAGGGTCGAAACTGCTGATGTTTCTGTTTTATGAGTTATTTCAGCATCATTACTAACACTTTTCTCTGAGGTAGCTTCCCTTGTGATGAGTGGTGATTTTGATGACGAATATTCAGCTACCTCGATACTGGGCGAGGGTAATATCTCCTTCACTTTTACGTCAGTTATAACCGGAATCTCCGAAACTGGAGTGATTTCTTTAATAGTTATTTCTTGTCTGATGTTTTCTTTTGGCACAGACGGCGCTGCACTAGTTCCAACATCTTCAATAGTGGAAATACTAGGAATCGATGGAGCCACACCGGGAATAGTCGCGACACCTGGAATAATAATCAACAATATTTAATATCTTTTTGTTTCCACATATTACCGTTAATTAATTTTCTAACTGGGGTCTACTGCGTTTACAATATTAAAGAATTTATTTTGGATTACAAATAAATAACATGTTCTTTTTAAGATATGTTGATATTTTGATTGATTTAATCAATGATGTGTTGATAGGTTTCAAAAAATCTCTGTAAATCTGAGATCTATTTATATGAAACCGTACTTCATAATTAATCATGAAACTCGATTTACTTCTGTGCACATACACAAATTTTCATCGTTCATCGCTCTTTCCTTTAATGAAAACTATATCAATATCCTTTTAATGATTTAGAAGATGTTAGCAGAGAAACAGACAGACAGACACTTTAATTGAAAACTTTTTTACTATTACACTTACATACCTTTTTCTTAAGCTTTACCACATTTTTAAATGTTTGTTTTTTAGTGTTAGCGAAGTTTATTAATAAGTAACATAAATTACATATTTTCAGGACATTTATTGTTTCAAAGACAGCTCGCTGTAGTAAACAAAATATACTAACTCTTTGCAAAAGATATTTGTAATTTTCGTTATTTTAGAACTTTTTTAACTAACCTAAAATATCAAATGTTACCACCAAAATAGAGTTACCACTGACTATGGAATATCAACATTTTTTCCCGTAAATGAATATACTTAGATGATATATTTAACAGTTTAAATAAATAATAAGAGATCAAAATGGCGTTCCATAAATAATATTTTACCTCTTAAGGGACAGTTGTCGTATTCGGGACAGCATCGGCCGGAGACTAGCCGCGGACGGCAATCGTCGCGGACGAAGCATGCTATGCGCCTGCACACGACTTCGCCGCCCTGGCAGTAGCACACGCGGCAAGGGTCCGCCGGGTCGACCAGCTTCTCACCGTTGCCGTAGATGCGACCCTCCTGCTCGCATTCGCACTGGTACGTTGGACAGCACTGGTCGGGCCGGTGCAGCGCCTTGCATCCCGGCCGCGGCTCGCAGCTTTGCCTAGCGCATCGCACTTCGCCGCTCACGCACTGACATCGGTCGCACGCCTCGGACCCTGGGAACTCGTCGCCCGCCATGTACACCACATCTCCCACCGCGCAACTACCTGGAAAGTAGCCATTACTCATTTCAATACTGTGAGCGCCGACATCACTCTTACACACTTCAGTGTTTATGCTCACCTGCTGCGAGTCCTATCTGTGGACTCGTCACGTTGGGAAGCAATCCGAGAGGCCCTGAAACAGGAAAAGGAACGAGTAAGACATGACAGGACATTGCCAATTTGGAGACGATAATTTAACCATTATGACTTATTGTGGATCCGAGGAACTGTGGCCAATAAGCAGCACAATTTGCATTGAATTGACTTAATTCCAAATTAAAATCTCCATCTTTCCAAGTGCAAATAAATTAGAGAAGTTTTCCAATTCAAATTACGGAGTTATTTGACTTAGGAGTAGCGTCCCGACTGAAATTAATCCAAGTGTCCCGAAATTAAACTACATTTACGATGGAGAAAATTCTAGCCTTTAGTTTAACTCTCTTAGGTTACAACTAAAAGAGAGCCTGGATTGTGCATTTGTTTCTAAACCAATGTTCTAACGATGAAGGTACTGAATATCGAATCAAAGACACAAAATCAGTTTACACTATTAAATTATATAGTTCGTCTTCCTGTAACCGCTAAACATAGCCGAGAGTGGCCGAGACGATTTTAAGCCTTCTGCATCGAAAAATGTATGAATGCCCTTCTAAAGATAATGAAATGTTCAGTCTGCAATAGAAGATACAAATGGCCTTTTAGCTTGCACGTGAAATGAATCCTATACGACTATGATATAGTGTCCACTATGATTTCTCGATGATTTGCATGTGGCCGAACGTCAAAGCCGACGTCTTTGACGCAATGAGCGACGCCATTAGCTTTCAATGTTCATTTTCTGCTAATGGATCTACATTTTGCCACATTGACTTCACACTTTCTTCTACTGAGGTTACATAAGACCACAATACACTAGGTACAATTACAAGAGTACCGGAAACTTAATTTTTATATATAATGTATTTCCGGTGAAAATTTCATAAATATTGTGGTTAATTCTACCCGCATTTGGACAGTGAATAGCGACCTCGCCGATTTAACCTTTTCTGAGCGAACACATATTTCAAGCATTTATAATGTCACGTTTTCTTAGTTTCGCAGGAAAAACTAATAAAAAGGCAATGTTTTTATAAAGTTCACTAGATAAAAACACATTTTAAAGTCTCTGGCAACTCTTAAGTTGGCTAAAGTCACATTTTAAATAAAGTTTCCCAGAAATGTTTTCTCGACTTAAATATTTAGTTAAAGCATTGTTACATAATATACATTATATTTAATTTACAATTTTTTTTTTATTTTCATTACATATTTTTAACTAAAATCACTTAATAAACTTACAATTTATGCTAACAAATTCAGTTAATACAGAGCGATGTATAAGTATTTAATTTACTATAATTTATAGTTAACTAACTGGTGCCCGCGACTTCATCCGCGTTGCAAATCATATACTAAAAATTCCTCGAGAACAACTCTATCGATAGGTGAAAACAGCATGAAAATCGGTGCAGTAGTTTTTGAGTTTATCGCGAACAGACAGACAGACAGACAGACGCGGCGGAGGATTTTGTTTTATAATATGTATAAGGATTAAACTAACTAATGAAATTTTAATTATCTCTCATTAAAGATTTAATGTTAAGTAATTAATTAATTAATTAAAATTAGCGAACGTAGATACCTAAACTATTTGCAATTAATTATATTTCCAATTCAACTTTACTACATCACATGGGAGATCACGTACAGAGAAAATACGTGTGTTTTGTATTCAATAGGATAATAATTTCGGTTGGTTCCAAGTGATGCAGGTCCCTAGTTTATCGGCTCAGTACAACGCGATACATCGCCGCGTCGACCTTCACCGTGACTCTGCGGCGCGTTGACAGCCAGCAGTGTACGGTAATGCGGTGCGGTGCAAATCGATACCTGCTGCCGGAGCAGTGGTGTCACGGGACGGGACGGGACGGGACGGGACGACCGATCGATACCCATGCCGCAAAACAGACCCCACCCTCCATCCCCCGGTACCTCAATACTTTATCGCTACCTAAGATAAAGTATTGAGCTGCACTGCCAGAAACAAGTCGATCTTCGCTGGCTAGACATAGACTCATCGACCACCGACGGACGACAGTATGTTTGTTAGTAGAGGGGGTGCGGCAGGGAGGCGGGCGGCGGGGGACGCCGACCGGACGGCATTCCGCGCGTGAACGCGTGACTCACCACGCCGGACGCCTCTAAGTATGTACATGCCACTTAATAAGAGGACACAGAACCTTACGACAAATTTTAAAATTTATGAGACAGCCAAAATTCCATTCTACCGAAAACTTGAACTTCAACCTATAGACAATGACAATAATTAAAATTTATAAAAATTATTTGCTGCATAAACTTAATTGGAATACCATAATACCGGTTTGTAATTCATTTGTCTATAAAACGTCTTTCCGAATGAAAATATTTTTTTACAATTTCTTTGCAAATTCGCAAATATGTCGAGATGAAAAGGTTTAGTTTAAAATTATAAACTAATCTGCTGTAAGTTTCTGAGGAGTTGGGTTGGGTGTCCATCTGCAGACGACTTGATGCTGCAGCATCAGATCTAGATATTGCAGACGGACAACACGATAGTGCTTTATTGTTAGTGTCGTCTCGCCAACATTATTTTAACCAGAATTGTTTTCGTTTTAATGCAATTATTTTGATTTTTTTTTTCTAATAAATAATATTATTTCTCTCTTGGAGGGGTTTAAACATTTCAAAATAAATGAGAGCGAGTGGCAGCTACGTACAATGTGCGCGCAGCCTGCTATGACCGCGCACATCTTGCTATCTCGCGATGGAATGTTATCGCCATCGAATTATAATAAATATATATACTCGTTAATTAGCACACACATACATTACTTAGATCACGTAAAGATTAAGACTTTTCGTCTCAAATTATCTATTTTTGAAAATTATTCTTACCTGCATTGCATAGAGCGATGAGGCCAAACGTTATAGGAATAATTGAGGACGCAGGCATATTCGCCATTGCTCTTCTCGACCTGCAACAAAACACATAGGTATTATTGTCCCATTTATAAAATGGCTTACGAAGCAACGAATAACGAGGCAACCGTGTCACAAGTGTACAAGTGTACAAGTGTACAGTTATGAAACGGCAAGAATTGCTCTTTCTCCTCGTCCGAAATCTGTGCTTGTGAAGTGTGTACTTGGAAAGCTCCTTACGCATCCTGTACAGTGTTCAGAGTATACGTTACGCGGACATTATTGTCGGTCATTGTCCAATCAGGACGTTCCCAATAGAATAATCATTTGACCGATCTTCACCGAGTGTCGGGCCACCGTCTTTCGTGTGAAAGTTTGCTGCGATCGGTTAAATATTTTTTATTGGCTGAAAAAGGTGTCAGCAAATGTTCATATAACAATTTAATTTGTGCTATTTTATGGAATTTTTGTTTAAAAATATCAAGATGCACGATTGAACTAGGAGTGGCTACAACTACATAGGTGGCTAACTGGCTACATGATGGCTAATATAGCTATACGAATAAGTGACAAGTGATAGATTTGGGGCGCTTGCAATGCAACGCGCGTACGTTGACCCATTGCTGTTAAAAAATAAATGGACAAAGTTAGCGGTTCTGGCTTGTTGTGGCGCTACATCAAATCATCGTCAATAGAGAATGCGGTTTATTTTTTGCATTACAATTTATCCTTTTACGTTGACATATATTTGTGTCATAAAAAATATGAATTTTGGTCGTTGAATAATACATTACATTACATAAAATAAGGCGCGGTTACATAAGAAACGACTCGAATGCAAACATTGGAAAAACCTAGAATGAGGGCGGCTCCGACGGTACAACTTTTCAATGTGAAATCGTTTATCATTGTAAGCGAACCAGCAAACAAATTGACAAGCGAGATTATGCGTTTCTCACTACACACGTCGACACTGCAGTGATGCAGAGGCGAAGGGATCATCGCACTTACGGAACGATCACAAAAAGTCGTATAACGCCCTCTGGATCACTTCGCAGGATCGAGAATTATACGTAATTACATAGACTCGGTTTGATCGTGAACCAATTTTGTGCTATTTATTTTCTAGAGTAAAAAAACAATGGCGTGCTGAACAGGTCAAAGCGGCACTAACCGGATCAAAATGAGATTGTTTGTTACACTTTCATTCCCTAAATAGCTATTTAACTACTCAACCGATCATCATTAAATTTTGTATACATGTTGTCAGAGATACAGTAAAGGACATAGGAGACCTTTCATTTAGAAAAAAAGGTACTATTGCCGAGGGATCGTCTGGAAATAAAGTTAAAAAAAAATCTACATCTGACAAAAATATATGAGCATTAAAGATTCAATAAATGTTTTAACACCTAAGGGGCCCAAGCTAGTTTCTGTTTATGTTTCACAGGCTATACATTGGTGAGTGTTTCAATTACATCGAATGTTGACCACCAAACTGGGCGTCACAGATACGGAGTTCATCCGCATTAGTTTGATAAGGTGCCGCTGGGCACAATTCGAATTATGTTATATATGTTCGAACGGACATAGTTATATATGAGCTTCTTCAAGTGTGGGGTCGATCAATCCTGGTTTGTCCATAAGCGACGGAATCCACCTTCGATCCGTCGTTGACGCAACGCCACGCTGGTGTCATAGCCGGTGGATCGTCAATGACCCACTTAGCGAGTCATTAGCGAAAACATTCCAATTAGAGAGCGATGATGCGGGTGCGCCTGCGCCATTGTTCGCCCGTCCACATCACAGTTCAATATAATCAATTGGAAATGTAACATTCTTTGTGAAGCGCTGTGTTTTCATTATGAATTATAAAAGCACAGGTATGCAAAAAACAAAACAGGTTACATTAGATGCCATTTCACTTACGTTATGTCTTAGAAATTTAGGTATACGAGTACAACATTAATTTTCATTATTATTATTATATGTGCAATGCAAGAGTGTTTTCTGTACGTTTCATTTCCTTCCGTAAAATTACATAATATTTATGTAAAACTTAACTTTGAATTTTATGTGATATTATAAACTAACGTGTAAAATTATAAGATCTCCTAAAATGTGTCTATTTTCCTAATTAAAAAATAATAATAGTGGCTACCGTCGCCTATAACACGAGTACGCCACTGGTTATGCAAATGTGACAGACCTTAGTAAGATTAAAGATAGGAAATTAGGAAATTAGGAAATTTGTTTCTGACATACCTCACCGAAACATAACTCTCATGATGGTCTTCTGTGAGGGAATGGTTAGCGCCGCCACTGCTCAACTTTAAACAGGTGTGGTCTATGGAACTCACAAGATGTACCTACGTGTCAGTATCGATGACGATAACTGATTGAAAACTGTTTACATGAAATGAAAGGCAGCTGAACATAATATGCCTTACACAATACGAGAATGTTTATAAATTGTTTTCAATTATGTGGATTTAAATAACAGGTACTAATTTACTGAACACATAATGATAATGACATAATGAGCAGATAATGTAATTAAAATCACGACAACAGATCTTAGAAAACAAGTTTCCCTCAGAGGCTACTACGAGTACAGCCTTATTCTAATAATCTAAATACCTACATGTGAAATACGCACGAATCGAGATGCAGTTGAAATTTAATTTTTTTTAAGTATTAAACTGCCACAAACTAAATTCTATCCCTACTAAATATCCCTGTCACTACCAGTAGGAATAATTAGTATTACGTCTAGGTCAGGTCATCTAGACCGACGTCGTTCTATTATTTTTGATTGAAAAGTTTGAATTGTCAGCTATAGTAACATCAAATGGATGAGAAAAAGATAAATTGAGTTTTTACATTAACCGAGCATTTTTTCCATTTATTCTTTTCATAAGAGTTTTCCTCGGATTGCAACGAATATTTGAAAAAATATCCGAATTGCTTAGCAACCAACAATATTCTAGTTATAGAATATCGTTGTTACCTAGCAACTCATTTAACGATTAATTTTTGTATTAATTTTTAATCCATGTACATTTCTTTTATGATCACAAAGATTTAATTGTCTTATTAGTTAGATAAACTACAGAATAAGATTTTTTTAAATAAATATCAAAATAGTCATTTAAATATTAGAATATTCTAAATATTTGTAATGGTCTATGATTTCCTTTATACAACGCATTCACCTTTTAAACACGCTGTATATTTTTTTATTGTTACGGCAGAAAATAGTAGAAAAAGTGTAATATTGTGTTACATTGTTACATACGAGAATATAATTAGTTACGTGAAGAGCCGGTTCATGCTCACTCGTTGATTTTTACATCCAATACTCGTAACCTAACATTAGGTATGAATGCCAAAGTATTTTATAAAATGCACAGACGACGCCGCGAGCGAAAGATAGTATCAATATAAAATATATTCATCCTAATCCTAATAACTATAAATGCGAAACTTTGTAAGTTTGTTACTCGATCGCACAAAAACGGCTGAACGGATTTGGATGAAATTTGGCACACAGATGTTAGGTTCCCGAGGGATCGTCTAGAAATATAAAAATATCGACAGCGCCACCGTCGTGACAGCGATAAAAATGTCAAACGTCATAGTATCTACTTATACATTTCCTCAGGTGTTATATATTTCAACTTTTCAGCGCGTTCAGTTAGTACAAAATAAAAATTAGAGTGAAATTATTATTCATCATGCCACTAGAGTTGATTTATTAAATACTAACTGTGAGTCATTGTAACACTTTCATAATATAGACAACACCGGTCCAGTCTAGGTACACAATAAGAAGTTTATTAAAGGTCATATAGTGAACTATAGTGCTATAGACTATATACCAGTACGAAAATAACCCATCCAGCCTTCAGATTCGTACTTGAATATAAGAATTCTAATCACGAAATATTGTATAGTGGTTTTCCTCATGTCTTTTTCGTTGGCTACTCCTTTAGCGTTAGCGTGACCGTTTAGCGTAATGTGAAGGCGAGATGGAAAACCCTGGATTAGTCAGCCGATGGTCGAGAGCAGAGGCTTCCTGTAACGTGACCCACATACCACATTGCTTCGACATCGGACACACGAGCGCAACATTTGGAGCGTGGAATAAAAAATGTTCCACTTAACATTGATATGACAGTCATATGCGAAAGGGAGACGAAAGTCCCGCAATCACTTTCACCAGACGCACTCGTCTGGTGAACTCGGGTGATCTAGGCATCAACTAGGTTAGACCTGAGACTTCATAACGGTCCAAAACATGATATTACACTGGGCGGCGACCTCTGGGGCGCAACGCGTGCCTATTTCCACACTTGTACCAACATATTTGTCTGTTACAATTATAGTGAGTAAGTATTGTGTACCAATCAAACAGATCTGCGGCCCACAACAAATGTTTCAGCTACTTACACAAACTACAAATGTTTCAGAGCCAGCGGACGCATAAAAATGCTAATTGAAGCCCGACTGACGAAATGCAAATAATATATTTACTCGTATGAAATATTCAAAAACCAATGCTTAACTCTTTTATTTGATTAGCTGTTGTCCGACAATAGGTCACAATTAATCTACTATGACGCGTCGAGAGAGGGAATAGTTATTACCAAGAATATAATATAATAAACATTCAACTCTAATTAGTATAATAAATTAAACCGTCAATACACAATTGTATAAATCTTTTCCAAATTGTTTTATACCTAGCTTTTGCCAGCGCCTTCGTCCGCTCTCCCTTTTCTTAAGTTTAAAAACATCAGAGTTAGAAAGAGAGAGAAATGACACAACATCCTTGGACAGTGACAGCAGAATATTATGGAATGATATTGTTCATGCAGTTTTCCTTCAGTGAGTCACTTTTGTCCGAGAATCGAAGTTATCTCGTAACTGTACAAGATGACTCGAAAGTCGAACGGTAGCTGAGGTTACCATCATCAAGCGGGATAGACCTTTTTTTTATTTACGAGTATATTTTGCTTTTTATGAAGGGTCTAGTAAAAGGCTATGCGAAAAACTAAGATACATAATTGGTGATGATTTCAATGAAGGTAAACTTATTTATTTATTCGTGGATCAGTGATGTACGAAGCGTTCAAGTCACTTATATAAATTGAATGGCAAATGCGTACAAAATTATTATAATTATAAAAAAAATACATATTACCTATTCTATATATCTATTTCAATACATATCTATACTAATATTGTAAAGAGGGAGGATTTGTATGTATTTTTTGTTTATAATAAATAAACTCAAAATCTAATGGACTTATTTTAAAAATTCTTTCACTTATAGAAAGCTGTATTATCAGCGAGTAACGTAGGCTATATTTTATAAAGTTACGCGGACGACGTCGCGTGCAACAACTAGTTATAAAGTAAAGTACTATAACTAAACCCCCAACGAATTTTGATATGGTTTTGAGTAATGGAAAGAGCGATGTTGAATCACTGAAGTCAATATATACTCGTAGAGTACAGGAAGGGTTACACCAATTTATAATAATTATGTTGACAGAATGGAAATTGATACAAAAATACAAAGTGCCCGAGGCGAGATGCCTCTAAGCCTATACGTATAGTATAGTATAGTATAGTATAACAAACACATTCTCCCCTTATAGAAAGGCGTTTCATTTGACCTAGTAAAAAATTGCGCGAAACAACATCTATTCCCATTCCCAGTAGGTACTTACTCATGTTATCAAAAAAATGTATCTAATCTTAGATTTATATCTAAATCTGTAGGTCTATGTCTCTGCGACGTAATTTTTTAATTTCTTTATTAAATTGTTATTATAACCCATGTATTTTGAAAAGGTATTTTTTTTTTTTGTTTCTATTATATATAAAAATATATAAAATTAAGTTGAGTGAATTATTTCCAAATGAAATAAAATAATTTAAGTTTTAATGAAACTTATTTTCGGCTATATATTTTAGTGAGTAATGATTGTAATCCACAAATTTGTTAGTCATCATGGTAACTCTGATGAACCGTAACAGAAACTAGATTTGTTTAAGATTGATTAGTCAAAAGTATCCCCCCCAAACCATGTGCATTGTTCGTGTGACTATTGACTAAGTACACGTGCTATTAGCATTTAGCAGATTATCGGAACTGTTTGTATAAACTCGCGCGCTTGCCTCATTCAGACGCCTTTATCACTTTCCGTTCACACTTGAGTTATACTTAATTGCATTCGACTCACGTGCAAGTAAAACAAATGCCAAAAAACAGGAAGAGAATATCCGACGACGACGCCTTGCAATAGCATCATAAAAATTAACTCAATTTGGCTAAAATCCGTGTCAAATTTAGCAAACGTAAAAATTAGATATCAGATTGGAATGTGACGCAACTGCATAGTCTAGATCTGCTCAACACTTTCACTTCCTAATTCCTCAACAATGGGCTCCAGAAATTCCTGCGACAATACAGTTGCGGCGTACAAATACAGCTACAGGTAAAGGAAGGAATTTCAGGATGGGTGTAGCTTGTTGCTACGCTGGCGTCGCATGGTCTTCGCATCGTGTATGTAATTATGATTCCGTGCGATGCATCCACAGCTAAACACATTGCGAAAGATATACAAATTGGCGATTCACCCTACGTCCGAACAATTACATTGTACAGTTTCCGCCTTCGTCTAGCGCCAGTTAACTCATTATACACCACAACCGTGTCACCCGATCGATAACATAAGCACTTGTGCTTGCAAAGTTCACTAAAAATGTCCAATCAATACTATATTGAGGTATAGATAAGGAGGATAGGTGAGGATGAGGACGCGCCAAGGGAAACGGGGTTGACTCACAATTTTTGCTTCGCGATGATACAACAGGTTATTGCATTGTTTTTTCGGCATTATGCAAAAACGAAACAGAGGTCATTGCGTCACTAATTAAAATTCTCAGTGCAAAATAGACATACGCGCAGCCTTCGGGTTCGGGCACAACTGGCGGACTGTCATCATCATCGGCCAGCCGGAGCAATGACAGTTTGCAGTGTCGGTCGGATATAATAGTAAGTAAATATAGAGCAGTGGACTTACCTCTTCATAGTGTTGAGAGGCGCGTAGAAAATTCACAAGAGCACAGTCGCGTTGTCGCAAAAGGAGTTCGCGAGAAGCATCGTCCGCACGCGTCGACGGGTAGGACGCGAGTGGCGGCTGACGAGGGCTGGCGAGGGCTGGCGGCTGGCGGTTGGCGGTTGGCGGCTCCGACGTCTGCCCCGCGCCGCGCGCCGCTTAGCGTGCATCGCTCACCATCACCTGCATACCCTTAACGGTATGTTTTTTAGAAAAATAAAAAAACTTTGTAAACATAAACTTCCGCACTTCCATAAAAAAAATGTAAACATTCGACACGACAAGGGTGGCTTAACAGAAAATTGATTCATAAACAAAAAAATTTTAAAATAGGATCGGGAATGTTTCGCTCGACACATAATAAGTATTTGATATTATCTGATTATAGAGTCTCATAAAAATTTAAAAGTTACATTAAGTAATTCCTTCTTTCATCGTTCTAAGTATCACTACAATAAGATTCTGAATGATATTCACATATTTTACAACAATTTGAATTCTTATAAAAAGAAAATTGGCGAATTACTTTTGAAAAGTTAATTTTATCACTCATAGAATATTATCTTCTTTTTCTTATTATTATTATTGTTATTTTTTTAAATTAATAAATAAATGTAAAAATATAATTTTTATGATTCTTTAGGCCTATTTGTATATAATCTATAATAAATATTTTTTAAATTTATGGCTGTATGTAATCTAAATCTAAATAAATAAAAAAAAATAAGAATTTATAATTGTTTAGAGTTTAAATGCAATCTCAACAAAAAAAAAAACAATTACGTACGCTCAATGACATCTCTACTCTACCACCAGGAAGGATTAGCCAAGTCGCTTGAAGTGAAGCTAATGACTACTCGAAGGACTTCTCGCTTCCTTCTATATTAACCGAGAAGAACCGTTTCGAATTCGTCTATTGTTTTGAAAGTATCGTTGCCAGAAATGTGCATGATAATTTTAAATAAAAGAATTGTGGTATCATTATGGCAAGGATGTTGATCAGTTGGCACTCCACCAAGTGCCGGACGTTTCTTTCGACATGCCAGTTCAAATGAGATCCTTATTGTCATTGATTCCTTGGAAGTTGGGTACACCGTTACACACTGGCTCCTTCCCATCTTCCATGTACCTTACAGTCTTTTGAGAGGTTTCAGTAGTGTATTGAACACTAAGATACGAAAAAAATTCATCTAGGTGCAAGATTTAAATTTAAAAAATATATCTATACTAATATTATAAAGACAGAAGATTTGTATTTTTCTATGTTTGTTATTAATAAACACAAAAATTACTGGGCCGATTTTGAAAATTATATATAGAAAGATTATCAGCGAGCAACATGGACTATATTTTATAAAGATGCGCGGACGGAGTCGTGTGCAACAGCTAGTAACTAATATTTCCATAATATTTCACATAATAATATATGATATCTTATTATTATAAGGTTCTATATATATTATTATATGATGTATTATTTTGCAACCGATGGCGTGATTTCTCAATTCTGAATCAGCAAACACAAACACAACTTGAGTTTGCTGACGGCTTATTCTTTTCAGCGGCGTAGCATAAGGCATAGCCATAGGTACAGTCAACTAACAGTTCAGTCTCAATTTATTACATTCATATTATATAAATTCAGTTCTGACGATGAACATGAATGTGGTGACGACACCTGCATAAAACCATATCGACCCATTCTTAAGATAATAATTTAGGTCAGGAATGTCAGTGAGGTTATTACTCGTATGATAGTTTGAAGTTGTAGGAAAGGAAAGACAGAAATTTTCCTAAATTAGTTTTTTTTGTACCTATATACCGTAAGGCACTGATCACAACGCTCTCCTAAAAGTCCATAAAATAATTTAAATGTAAATCCTTAAAACACAAATTGTTGATAAATACGGACCTTGTCCGTACTGCTATAGACTGCTATGCTATAAGTTTGCAGTTAGCATAAGAATATATGTTTTAACATAGAGTAAATAGTACTTAACCAGTAAAATACTATTTACTCTATGGTTTTACTAAGATCCTTTTGGTAGGTATATAAATTGTTACTAAAAACAAACATGTCTCAATTATTTCACTACAAACATGTGACAGAACTAGATATTACTCGTATATTATATACCTACATATAAGCCGACAGGTGTCTTATGCATCTCAATCGTTGTCGACTGTACCTACTGGGGATTGCATCATTGCAAATTTTAATACTTAGTTAATAGTTATATTTAACAGCAATTCTTTTAGCTGTGTAAGATTTTTGAACACCAACGACCTTAATCAACACGTGCCTAACTTACTAAGCGAAATTATAAATTATTTCTTAACGCTGACACTTAAAAATGTAATATCCACTACTAGTAGTTGCTTGCGACTTCTGCTTTAGTTTTCCGTTTGATTTGTCGAATAAGTCAAACTATCTTTTGCTTTTAAAGTTACACTGTTATAAATCTTACCACAGACATCGTTAAAAAATTACTAGCTCTCAAAGATTAAGGCAAAAAAACAAAGAGAAGAAAGGCATAATTCCCAAATTTACCAATTTAATTAAACCTTTAATATAATAAAATTAGTGCAATTTTTTTATAATATAAAGGTGGCAGACAGGCTGGCGGCTCACTTGATGGTAGGTGGTTACCGCCGCCTAGGGACAAAAGCGACACCATGGGGAGTGCTAATTATAATTTTATGTGTCATAAAATAGTACCTATCATTTAAGTTACGGACAACCCCTTTAGGAAATCCACCTCTGAGATATTGACAATCACTGAAATATTTAATTTGCGAGATTTTCTTTCGACAGTCTGATATTTGAAGCGAACTAAGTCTTAGAAAGTAATATATTGTCACATGGAAATGCATATTGTTAACAGGGAAGCAACTTAAAATGCTCAAGTGTTGATAATGGAATTGTACAATTCTATAAACCAATTAAAGGACGTCTCAATCTCGAACTAAACTATCATATATATGAAAATTAAAAAAAAAAAAGCCATATAACGCTTGACCTCGTATTGCTATAACACTTTGGCCAGGCGTTACTTTTTTATTTTTTATTTATCCCTCGGGAATAGTCCTTTTCTCTGGATGAAAGGTACCCTATGTCCTTTCTGGTGTTCCAGACAACGTGTACTCGTAATTTCACGGTGATCGGTTCAGTAGTTTTTGCGTGAAAGAGTTACAAATGTCCATACATCCAAACATACTTTCGCATTTATAATATTACTTAGTACTGATGTAGGTGACAGACAGCACTGACGAATAGGTATGAAAAATGTAGATAACATACTCGTACCAACCCCTCTAACGAGCCATCCCATTAACTTCATTCTGATACATTTGTACTCGTACCTGACACACGCAAACATCCGACCACTGCTTATTATTATTATTAGTTATTACAATCGTCCACAAGTTGTTAGTATTACTTATTGCAACAAGTTTAAAAGTTTAATTATTTGATATTCGAATATAGACAATTTATTTTATTTATTTATTTAGATTTAGATTACATACAGCCATAAATTTAAAAAATATATATTATAGATTATATACAAATAGGCATAAATATTATACAATCATAAATATTATATTTTTACATTTATTTATTAATTAAAAAATAATAATAATAATAATAAGAAAAAGAAAAAAAGAGAATATTCTATAAGTATAAAATTAAATTTTCAAAAGTAATTCGCCAATTTTCTTTTTATAACAATTCAAATTGTTGGAAAATATGTGAATATAATTCAGAATGTTATTGTAGTGATACTTACTCGTAGAACGATGAAAGAATGAATTTTTACAATTTTACAAGTTGAACGAATAATATAACATTCGATAATCATGATAATAATGATTAAATCTGTCCAGGATCTTTCCATTATTTTTCCCGTGGTTTCGTTAAACTTAAATTTTGATTCCCAAGCACCAACACGTAGCTAGGTATATACAGTTTTAATTTTTCTTTAAAAAAATCCTAAATTTAAAGAGTGCAATATTCATTTTCAATAATGTTCAATCCTTGTTTCGCATTCTAATAATATCATATTAGTTTATTTAAAAAAGTCTTAGTACCTACTTTATAATACATTTTCTATACATATATACATAATAAGTATAATAAGACAATAGAAAAACGGTGTGTAAGTTTGCACATTGAATATATTTAAGTGTCAAAAATTAAAAGTGGCGATAAATGAAGAGATCTTGTACAAGATCTCTGTTTATTAAAGCTAATCTCCGTTGCTACGGAACGAAATTTTAAGATTTTAAGATAACTTGCCTACTGTGTAGCATTTTTTTATGTTTAGATCGTCAGACAGGCTGACAGTCCACTTGATGGTAGGTTGATACTACCGTAGTTTAGTAATATAAAACAAGAAACGCTACATGTGCTGGTGGGGTGCTGCCGTGCCGCCCACTATAGAGGGATTAAGGAACTCTAGCTGTTAAAGTTCGGACTTTAATTGGAAGCTTTGAAAACTATACGATTGTTTGTGAACAAATATAACTTGCCTAAGCCATTGCCAGCGATTTTATTCGCGAAGATATGAAAATGTAATTTTACGCAAAGATACAAACTAAGGCAGGTAGTGCTTTACAAAAAAAAATTGTATAAAATAAGTACTATATAAGAATTTTAATTTGTAAATACATCTTTATTTCAATATGTATATAATCTATAATATATATTTTTTAATAAATAAAATGTATTAGCTCTTGTCCCTTAAAAACAAAAGCTGGCATAACTCAAATGCAGATTTTGTTCGATTTGATCGGGACTGTACCTACCTCTGGTTTTATGTGGTTGAGCTAAAATACGGTATCTCAATCGGTATGTTTATACTTTATACGCACGGTGAACATACCGATTTCTAGTATTACTTCAGCTAGCCTCTAGCCTAACTTCAGCTCAGCTATCATTAGGCGCTATGAAGACTTTTTTAAGTTCCCCCAGGTAGGTACGAGTAATTTCAAATGCCTTTAGGATAAACAATGGCCTGTTACACTTTACTCAGGTCTTCAATTTTGCATTGACACTACACAGACCGTGTTTGTACCTACTCGTAGGTACCTACATAAAAGAGTTACGGCAAAATAGCAAAAACTTGGACGTAGGCGCTCGGGCCTTCTTTATAATAGTAGTAGGTGTTGCAAAAACACGGACAAAATAGTCTTTTTAAAGTTAAATTTTAATTAACATGACAAATTCAAAGTTAAAAAAAATATTTAAATATTAAAAAAGTATTTTCAAGAGGTCGATATCGCTGAGGACAGGATTCGAACCTGCGCGGGTATAACCCATTGGATTTCAAGTCCAACTCCTTAACCACTCGGACACCTCAGCACTTGTCAATCCTTATGAATTATTACTGAACTTTATATTTAGAAGAGATAGGATTTTATTATATTTTTTTTTATTTTATAATATAAGTAAGCATTATAAGAATATCTTAAATATATTATAGGTAAAAACATATCAAACAAATAAATAAACGTAATTAGTCAACATTGTAGGCTTTTACATATGTCATTGTGCTCTGTGGTTTAATTTTACTACGTCAAATATCAATATCATATACTCTGTATATCATAGATTAGAAATAAATAGATGGCAAATTTCTCGGATTTTCTTTTCTTGTTTAGTTAAATTGATTTATTATATCCAATGTATTTAAAATACAAGTCAAAAGAAACGAAAGCCATGACCGCTTAATGCTAAACTATAAATCAGTGGGCAGTGGGCAGTCACGGCCGCGACGAGGAAGTGATTTCGATTGAATAGTCATGTATCAATTCAGTGTCGATTATGTTATGTTATAGAAATATTATATTGCACAATGCCGTGTGAGAATTGCTTAGTACAGTTTAGCATAATAAAGAGGAAGCGGGCTTGTCTAGAATGCGAGAGGTACTACTGCGGCGGTTGCCTTCGCCGAGGAGGTGGGACGATGTGTCCATCGTGCCGATTGCTCTCCACTCGGCCTCTGTCTCGACAGGCCATACTCCATTTGAAAGTCCGCGATCTGCAATCCTTCCTCCAGCGACAAAACGTCTCCACACGGGGCTGCGTCGGTCCGTACCACCCACTCTTATTTAATCTCGTTTACAAATCAAAAGAAGCCTCAGGAATGTTTTTCATTTCAGAAAAAGAAGAATTAGTGAGTCTGTGTGTGACCCACGTGAACAGTCCGTCCTACAGAAGACGCGGCCCGAGGTTTGGTGGCAGCGCCTTCAGTTCCTTGAAGGGTATCACTACAAACATCAATGACTTCATCAATTCCACATTCGATTTAAGAGGCAATGGAACCCCAAGGCCACAACAAACACATGGTATACAACTTCTTTTCATAATGCTTAAGAGAACGACAAGAAAAGTATCTGTAGTCTTTGGTCGTATACACTGTTTATTTAACCAAAGCTGACATTACACTTATTAATATTGATTTTGGGTATGCGTATACTGCATTTCAGTTCGGATTGTTTTTTATGCACAATTGAGAGGAATAAATGCTTATTTTCGCCAACTGGTCATACAAGCATCACAGCATTTTACAGAATGGGTCATTGCTTTCAGTGGAAAGCTGTTCTGTAAAAACAAACTTCATCCAAAAATCTGCTAAGAAAATTTTGAGTGCTGCTAGTGTTTGTTGTAGTTGGGAGAACTTTTAGGGAGTTTAGAAGGGGTTCTTTGATACTCACTATATAAATCTTTACAAGTATTTATAGGTTTTCAAACACAGTAAAATTATAGTGTGAGAAACATCTAGTTACTTTTTTCAAACAATTGTTGAATGTGAATCCATTTTTTATAAGCAAGACAGTTAGGCCTTAATACAAAATCTTCTTTTGATAAAATGTCTTAAATTTAGTTTAAGACCTGGTGACCTGTAACTCAGGTATTTTTCAATACCTACCACTGCCAACAGGCTCACATACAGTTACGACCATTGCTTGTGTATGTAACAATTAAGTTAACATTGTCTCTATATTCTGAGGTTTTGCGATTGTGTGGAGCTAATAATTGCATTATTATTATTATTAATTTATTGTAGTACCATACAAAAAACGTCATAAAACGAGTTACACGTTTTTGAACCATAGTCATCATATTGGATTTGTTGCAGGTGGGTGTTACAACTCTGCGCACGCGCATCCGGGTGAGTCGACGCCCCGCGAAAGGTTCAGCGCCACGCCGGGGGCGGAGAGCGAGATGACAGTGACGGTGCCGGTGCCGCCGCCGGAGCCGCCCTCGGAGCCCCCGGACGGCGCGCTCGTGGACACGGACGACTGCTTCGAGATCGAGGACTTGGACGAGGGCGGGTGGGAGGTGGTGACGCGGCCCGCGGCGCCGCTGCCCAACGACTCGGACGTGCTGCTGGCGGTCGCCGAGGCGGAGGCGGAGGCGGAGGCGGAAGCGGAGGCGGCGTCGCCGAGGCGCGCCGCGTCCGAGCTGGAGCTGCGCTCGTTGCAGGAGGTGGAGGTGGAGGTGGAGGTGGAGGGGGAGGCGGAGGCGGCCAGCCTGCAGGACGTGCCGCTGATGGACGGGGAGCCGGAAACGCCGCGACGCGTGTCTCTGAGCGGTCTGCGGCGCGCGTCGGAGCTGGAGGCGCTGAGCGTGAAGCAGCTGAAGGAGCTGCTGTCGCGCAACCGCGTGGAGTTCCGCGGGTGCGTGGAGCGGCGCGAGTTGCTGGAGCGCGCGCGCACGCTGTGGCGGGAGCACGCCAAGTACAAGGACAAGGAGGAGCTGGAGCGGCTGCCGGCGGAGGAGTGGTGCAAGATCTGCATGGACGCGCCGCTCGAGTGCGTGCTGCTGGAGTGCGGCCACATCGCGGCGTGCACGGCCTGCGCCAAGCAGCTCGCCGAGTGCCCCATCTGCCGCCAGTACGTGGTGCGCGCCGTTCGCTTCTTCCGCTCCTAACTCCTAAACACTCTCAACTCTGCTACTCTGTGATCCATTCCTCAGCCTCACTCAGAACTGGACGTAGGATTTTCTTTTTCTTTTTTCATAATAGACATTAGATGAGGAAATAAAAACGACTAAATAGTTGTTATTGTATATTCGATGTGACGAGTGCTTTATTTGTCGAAACGTAAACTGCCCTCGATAATAGAAATAGATTTTAAGATTTCAGGCGTCAATAGAATAATATATGAGATGATGATGATAGTGTAAAGTGTAAAGTAATCGTGTTCAGTGCGACATTTTAGACATCGGCGTATTCTTGGGCTGTGTTTTTACATTATTTAATATCGAGAAAGCCACTTTTCCGATGCCTTATTTACAAGCGTAAAAGTTACGAAGGCGGCGAATGAACACTCAACTGTAATAAAAAAATTAATCGCTGTAAATACTCTTTAATATTTTGTATACTTAGTTTACTGGTGTAGCGAACGCTCGCATGTATTACAAGTATAGTGAATAAAGGGAGGAAGAGGGAGGAATCGGACTTTCACTGACCACCGAGTGCCTGGTCTCTGTCCCACGAGTGCCTAGTCCCTGCCCACCGAGTGCGTCTGCTGGGGGGCGTCCACTCGCACCACGTGAGACGCCACCGCCAAGTAGCCCTCGTAGTGGACCGTCTCCGGGGTCGTGTCATAGTGGTAGTGGCCGCCGTCGCCGTGCTCGCCCCACCCGTGGAAGTGCTGCACGCGCAGGTCCAGTCCCAAGTCCCCCGTGACGAGCGTGCCCACGTGGCAGATGGGCGCGCCCATCTCGAAGTAGTGCAGCCAATCGTCCACGTCCGCGTCGGTGCAGAGCGGCGTCGGGCTGAAGTCGGGCATCACGTGGTGCTTCACCTTCCCCCGCAGCAGCGCGAAGGCGCCTCCGAGGCCGACGACTCGCTGTCCGTAGTGCTGCCGCAGCGTCTCCCTGATGGCCGTGATGAAGTTGGAGGGGCCGATCCTCCTCTTGGCGACCACCTTGATCACTTCCCCCGGCTCCCCCTCGCTGAGGAGGTAGTTGCCGAGTAGCGCGGTCCTCGTCTCGGAGGGCGGCAGCCGGCGCTGCAGATAGCCGCTGCGACCCTTGACCGCGCCGACCGGCTCCACGGACACGATCCGCGTGCCTTGCTCCACCTTGCCCTCGCGCACCGACAGATTCACTATGCCCTGTGGACAGTTTCGGACTTAGTTCGGCTCCGCTTCCGGAGAGGAGTAAGCTCGGTCTGAGAGAGGAGAGTTCACCTCGCAGTTGACGCCGATGTGAGGCCAGGGTCCGGCGCCGGCGCCGGCGATGAAGGCCGGCTCCCTGTGGAGGCGGTGCAGCAGCGCCTTGAGGTCGTACAGCTTGTCGCGCTGCACCAGCGGCAGCAAGTAGGGCGGACCTCCTATTTCCACCAGCTTCGCGTTTCCTGTCAACCCTACGGAACACATGGGAATAGTAGGACTAGGATTTATGTCACTCATAATTATGAAACTAAAAAGAGAATTTCTTATCTACACTAATAATTTTGTGATGGATTTCATCCTGGAATTTCAGGATGGAGATAATAAAATCCAACGCCTGGAAAATGTATAACAGCAATAAAGATGTCGGGCGTTATATTGCTCTATACACCTTTCATCAGGCGCTAACATCTCTTGCTTTACAAAGCTGACGAAGTCGTGAACATCAATTAGTGAAACATAAAATATGTATTTAAATACATGTTTATAGTACTCAACTATTATAGATATAATATTTTTTTATTAAAGATGAGTTTGCTCTTGACCAACATCCAACTGTGTAGCAAGGTCGACAAAATGAGGATGGATTTGTACGTCTGTATGGATGGAAGAAAGGGGAAGGCGGTATGAGCTCGTGCAGCTCCTGAGCACACTCTCCGAACTACATCTTATAAAAGACACATAGACTTAGTTTTTAAAAACGTACTACCGCCGATAAGTCTTCTAGCTCTGCGTTCGACCGAGTCGAGTGCTTCAAGTTGGTATTTGACTGAGCTATCCCAAAGATCTGACTTGCGCCTTATACAAAGATAAGTCACAATAACTGTTTTCTGTTGAAATTAGTCATTTTCATAAGGTAGGTAAGTATAGATATAGAGTCGTTGGATGATGAAACGAGCCTCACGAAGTCAGATAAGACCAAAAGACAGAGTTACCTGGCGAGGTGAGGTTGTAAGGGGGACGAGTGAGGTCGGGCGTCTGCGCGACGGACACTTCCACAGTTTCGAACGTGTCACGCAGCCCTCGCGATAGCACTGAAATCAAAAAGCATACATTTAAAAGAAACACAAGTTTTTTATTTGTTTAGCGAAAACCTAACCGAAGCACCACCGATTTATGTAATTGAGCGTAAGTCAATGAACACAAGCTGTTCAATCAATTAATGGGAATAGACCAGTAGAATGGACTCTCCAATTTATTGCTGAAAAAAATACTAATCTCGTATTAGTAGGTAGTTACATTACAAAGAATAAGAGTCAAAATTACCATCGACAATTTCTTGTAGAGGCGGCACAAAAAGAGGCTTCTCTTGGATCGGCACCTTCGAGTAGTCGACCGACGCCATGCTGTCGATTCTATTAAAAAACACGTTGCAAATAACTTTCTTTCTTGCCACAACTCGCGCTCACTTGCGCTCGCGCGAAGTGACCTCGCGCAACTAACTTAACTATTCAACAGATGACAATCACTGTCACTGTTTACATTTAAATGTTTGCGCAGTTATCATTCGCTTGTTATCTATTTATTTGTGAACTTCTCAAGCTTATTATGTAACTTTTGATAGATTACTTATACAATAGGGCATACAATAGTTTACAATAAATTCAATTGAAACTTGTGTTTGTTTGATTGTAAAAATAAACCATGCTGCTCATGAGCGTTTCTTTTCAAATAGGTCCTTTACATAAATGCAAAAGTATGTTTGGACGTTTGTAACTCTTTCACGCAAAAACTAGTGAACCGATCCCCATGAAAGAGACCAGAAAGGACATAGGGAAAATTTTCCTGGAACATGGATTTGCGACTTAGTTATAACTGTCCGCAGATATGAAACACTTCCAACTGTTAGCCAAAGAAGACTTGCACATGCATATATATTTTTAAATTAAATAAATGATACTAATTAGTACCGGGTTCGCATCACTTTATTTAATAAAAAGTTTTATATTGTTATAGCGAGGAAATTTATGAACGATTATCTTTGTTCTTTTCAGTACTTTTAATATAATGTTAAGATACCTATTAGGTTACCTATATGACAACTTTCTTAAGTTTGTGCCTGGCTCGTGGACAACTTTCTAATATACCTTTTATAAAGCAATAGAGATTCTATTTTGTTAGTTCGCATTGGTATTGGACTGCATTGGCATGTCCATTAACGTAAGACACGTACTGTTTCTCTCATTTTAATCAGATTAATAATAAATCGTAACACGAGAACTGTCAAGCTCTCTGTCAGATAGGGAATAGGGCATAGGGCATAGGGAATAGGTGAAAGCAAACGAGCGGTTGGTAACGTAATAGTTGAAGTGTATTTTAAATGAGGTCCGGATGCGGCAGCAGCGTGTGCTCGCGCTCGTAGTGCAACTGGCGCGCGTAGGCGGCCGTGCGCGCGAGCCACGCGGCGCCGTCGGCGTCGTCGCACTGCACGCGCGGCCGCCGCACCGCGTCCGCCGCCCCACCGCGCACCGCCAGCTCCACCAGGTGGCGCTCGAGCGCCGCCTCGAGCGCCACGGGCGCGCACGCCGCCAACGCGCCCAGCGGCGCCTCCATCACCAGCTGCGGCGCGCCGCTCTTGCACGAGAAGATGCGCAGGTGCGTGGAGGAGAGCAGCGCGCGGATGTCGTGCGGCGGCCCGCGCAGCACGCGGTACGCCAGGAACGCCTCCGCGTAGTCGCGCCCGTTCAGCTCGTACAGCAGCGCGGCGCCCGCCGCCTGCGCCTCGCAGTAGCGCGGCAGCAGCCCGCCCGCGCCCGCGGCGCAACGCGGCCCGCGCACTCGCGCGCAGCTCGCGCGCCCGCGCCGACTGCTCTCGCGCAGCGCCGACGCCGTCTCGGCGGCGAGGTCCAGCACGCCGATGACGGGCTTGGTGACGGTGCCCACGAGCCCCTTGCCGACGCCGGCCAGCAACCCCGGCAGCCCCTCGGCCGCGGCGCCCTCGTAACTGTGCTTGACGAGCGACGTGACGCCGCCCAAGATGCCGAGGCCGAGGCCGCGGAAGCCGGCAGCCAGATGGGCGCCGGCGGCCGAGCTGCGGATGCGGCGTCGCGTCTCCTCGTGCGCCTCGTCCGGCACTACGCGCTCGAGCCCGTCGCCCAGCGAGCCCGTCACCTTCGCGGCCGAGTTGGACAGGCCGTGCGTCACGTTCTTGAGCAACGCCGCCACGCTGCCCTCGTACAGCAGCCCCGACACACCCTCCGACACGTCCGCCACGAAGCCCAGCGGGTTGCCCAGGAAATCCACCGAGCCCAGGATCTTGGCCGCCTGCCACTTGAGCTCGTCCTTGAAGTGACCCAGCAGCTGCCGCGCCAGGAAGCCGGCCGTCTCGAAGGCGTGCGTGCGCACGAAGGGCTGCAGCTCCACCGCCGCGTCCTCGAACTTGACCAGCGTGAGCGCCAACCGCCGCTGCAGCGCCAGCAGCTCGGGCTCCAGCTTGCTGCGCGTCTGCATCGAGAGCCGGATCTGGCTCGGGATCACCTTCACGAGCGCGAAGTAGTAGCGCGTGGCGTGCAGCGCCGTCGCCTCGTCCAGCACGCGGCGCGCCTCGAACTCGCTCTCGTCGGGCGCCTCGCGCGACGCGTCGTCGTCGGGCGGCGACGCCCACGCCCACAGCTTGAGCATGAGCCGCTCCTCGAGGCGCACGGCCAGCGGCCGCACGGCCACGATCAGGTGGCGGAAGAAGCGCGCGTTGTAGCGGCGCGCGGGCGTGCGCGCCAGCTCCAGCGCCGCGTGCAGCGCAGGCAGCGCGGCGTCGCCCTCCGGCAGGCACTGCAGCAGCACGGGCCCGGGCGAGTCGGGCAGCTGGTTGTCCCACTGCATGTCGCGCACGGACAGCGCCAGCTGCACGGCGCGTGGCCCCACGCTCACCTCGAGCAGCACACCCGCGAACAGAGCGTGCACCAGCTCGGCCGGCGGGCTGCGCGCCACTAGCGACACAGACAGCCCGCTCAGCGCCACGCGCAGACCCCACTCGCGCCGCGCCGGCCTCTTCGCCTCCTCCTCCTCCTCCTCCTCCTCCTCCTCCAGGTCGCCCTCGCCGCCCTCTATCCACCCGGACTCCTGGTTCAATTATTAGGCAAGGTTTACACTAGCAATAAAACTTGCAGAATATGAGTTCTCCAAGCACAATTTTATGTGTAAACGGCCATGGCAAGAACTCACTGGAAGCATAAGAACAAAGCATAAAGAAACTCACTGGAGCCGCGTGGTCGGTGATGCGCAGCAGCCGCGTGGGCCCATCGGCGGTGAGCGTCACTTGCAGTCGGCCCGAGCCCGGCCGCAGCGACCGCCACGAGACCGCTTGCGACTGCGCCGGCGACGGCGACGGCGACGTCTGCGCCAGCGCCAGAAACGCCTGCGCGCCGGCCGTCAGCTCCGCCTGCACGCACAGGTTGGCGTGCGCGCACACCATGCGCCCGCCCGCCGCCCGCCACGCCTGCGTGGACGCGCGTCGCGGGTCAGCGCGTCGCAACACCAGCGCGGACGCGCGCCCGGGCCGCGGCGCGGGGCCCTCGATGTCCAGCACCATCGTGTGGCAGCACAGCTGCCTGTCCTCGGGCGGCGCGTCCGTGGGCTGCGGCGGTGAGCTGCCCTCGTGGATGAGCTGGTCGTTGGGGCCTCGCCGCCACAGCTGGCACCTGTCCCCGTAGCGCTTCCTCCCGAGCAGCACCTTGGTGGAGCCGAGCGGCACCTCGAGCACGAGAGCGCCCTCGTCGCTCGCCACGCTCGACGCCGACTGCTTGCCGATCAACTCGTGTTCTCTGCAAACAGCAAAAGGAGGAGTTCTAGCATCTCACTCACACACCGAGACACAACAGCAACGTGTTGTTATTACCAAAACTAAGAACAAGATCAAGTGATACATTTCATATTCCCTAATCATTCTAAAAATTCCTTCTTTCATCGTTCTAAGTATCACTACAATAACATTCTGAATTATATTCACATAAATAAATAAACATAAGCAAAACTTGTACTAATATTTACGTAGTCGAGAGGAAGACGGAGTTACAATTGGGTAACGGGTTAAGGACAGGGACAGACCTGTCGAAAGTAGCGGTGAAGACGACGTATATGAAGTTCTGGTAGGCCAGCAGGTGCGTGGTGCCCAACGCGTCCAGCTGAACGGTGGAGCGAGGCCCGCCCGGCGCGCGCAGGGCGATCGCCGCGGCGCCCTCCGGCTCGGGCGGCGCCCAACGCACGCTGCCGTGCGCGCCCACCACGCTCTCCTCGGCGCAGCCCGTCTGGTGGAACATGACGGACACGGGCGAGTAGTTGTGGAGGCGCACGGGCGGCGGCGCGCACTCCGCGTCCGTCAGCACCACGAACAGCGTGGCGCCTTGCACCACCACCTCCACGCGCACCAGCTGATAGCCGCCGCCCGGCTCCCGGCACGCCGCGTGCAGCGTGCGCGCCGTCTCCACGCGGAACCCGCCCGACCACGCCGTGCGCGGCGTCGGCGGAGAGCCGCCCTCGGCGTCCAGCGTGCGCACGCACAGCAGCCGCTCGCGGTCCCAGCGCGCCCAGTGCCACGGCAGGAAGCAGCCCGACACGGCGGACACGTGCGTCGCCTGCGCGCCGGGGTCCGAGAGCGTGGTGGCCGTGCACTTCTGTGCGAACTGCAGGTGGTGCGAGGTGTTGTTGTGCAGCTGGTAGCGCGGCGCGAAGGTGGCGATGTGCGTGTGGCGGTAGCGGCCGCGGCCCTGGCGCACCGCCACGCCCACCGCGTACGCGCGCTCGCAGCCCGCGCCGCGTACCTCCAGCCGCTTCACGGCCACGCCGGGGCCCAGCCCGAACGGCGAGCACCACTCCGGAGTGCCCGGCGCGCCGGAGCCCAGACGCGCGCTCAGCGTGGGCCCGCCGTCCGCCTCCGCGAACGAGAACAGCAGCGGCGCCACCATGCGCGCCACCTCGTGCTCCTCGAACTGCCCCGCCGCCTCCTGCGCAGCGCCCTCCGCGCGGAACACCAGCGGCAGCCCCGTGCGGTTCACCAGCCAGTACGGCGCCGAGATGGACACCCTGATGCCGTCCGTCTTCTTCGCGGTGACCCTGGCGTTCAGGTACAGCCTTCGTCCGTGCAGGTCGCGCAGCTTGAGTCGCGCGTTGAACGAGCCTCCCGCCGCGCCTCCGCTCCCCACGCTCAGCGCCGACGACCACCCGAAGCCTTCCAGCTTCACGCTCAGCTCCACTCCCTCTTCGACGTTCACCTGAAACGATCAACACCTGAACGTCACACACGGTCGACGACACGAGCGAAGGACGCGCTTCCGGACGAGGTTACCTCGTGGAAGGTGGCGGTGTCGGAGGGCGGCAGCGCGCCGGCGGCCAGCGCGGGCGGAGCGGCGGACGCGTCGTCGGCGGGCGCGGGCGCAGCGCGATACTGCAGCTCGAGCGGCAGCAAGTTCTCGAGGCGCAGCGAGGGCACCAGGCGCAGCGTGTGGCCCGCCAGCACCGGCCCGCGCTCCGGCGGGAAGCGCTCGCGCACGATCGCGCAGCAGAACCGGTAGACGGCGTTCGGGGGCGCGCGGCACTCGCAGTGCAGCAGCGCGTGCGCGTCGCGCGCCACTCGCCAGTCGACGATGGCGGGGGCGGGGGTGGAGGGCGCGTGGGGCGGCAGGGGCCGCACGCGCAAGGGGCCCGCCTGCGCGCACAGCGGCGCCGCCCACGCTCCCCCGGGGGGCACCTGCGCGCCGCGAACGCCGCTCTGACCTGCGACTGTAATATTTTCGCATATTAAACAACCCCTTTGACATCCAAGGCGATATTCGGTGTTTACGACCGAATTATCTAGATGGCGTTGTAGGTATGAGTTCAACTCAAGTTGGCAATAATGTAAATTAGAAGGTATCTGTAATAAAAAATGTATATACTCGTGGGTAGGTTTTTTTTTTTTTTTTTTTTTCCTTTATTCAGGAAACAAACAGTCATTATACATAATTTTTTACAATATACATAAATATTTATACACAAAATAAACATATAATGTTGTTTTATACTTGGAAATAGCTCAAATAGAAATGACAAAGGCGTGATTGCGTTTCTGTGAAAACGAAAGAAACAACATTCGAAGCCTATAATTTGTCTTTTTATAATTATCATGAAAGTTTGCTGTTAAATTTAACTCACACATTCGTTTATAATCTACCCAAACATTATTATTTTACTTCATAGTGGTCAGTCTTGAAATATCGTTAGGACATTGCGAAGCGGAAGATAACACAAAGGCAGATCGATTGTTACCTGCGGGGGGCGTCTGGTCCAGGCGGACGTCGACGGCGTGCGGCAGCAGGTTGAGCAGCCGCAGCGCCGAGCGCACCGTCACCAGCTTGCGCGCCGAGCCCTCCAGCGACACCTCCAGCACCACGCGCGCCACGCAGCCGCTCTGCGCGTGCGTCAGCTGGCGGAAGAACACGCCCACGCGGTCCACGCACACCGGGTCGGGCGGCGTCCAGCCGTCCAGCCGCAGCGCCACCTGGTGCAGGCGCTGCGGCGGCAGACGCGGCTCGCGCCCGCGCCGTCGCCCGAACGAGAAGGGCTCCGTGTCGCCCGCGCGCACGCACACCCACGAGTCGTCCGGCCCCGCCCACGAGCGCCGCTCGCACATCTCCTCCGAGCTGCTCAGCAGCGTGGTGAACCACAGTCGCCGGCCCGTGTCGTTGCGCAGCGCGTACGGCACGAAGGGCGAGCGCCGCCGGTGGCCCGCCGGGCTGCCCTTGGGCGACCTCGGCGGGCCGCTCGCCTGCGGCGCGTAGTAGTCGGCCGCCCAGTTGGCCCGCACCAGCTGCCACAGCTCGATGAGCGACGACGTCACGTTGGTGTTGAGCACCTCCGAGGAGGCCACCTCCACCTGCAGCCGGCCCAGGGTGAGGCCGCTCGTCATGGTGCTCTCCCACGCAGTCTCGAACCGCCACGGCTCCACGAAGGGCTCCCAGCCGGAGAGCGTGCGGTTGTAATAGTCCGCGCTGAGAACCGCTGCAAGTCGCCCGCCCCCGGCGGTGGCTCGCGAGCCGAGAGGCGTCGGTGCCCCGACGGGCGTCTGCACCAGCACCGGGTCCTCGAAAGACTCCTCCGCCCTGCGCAGATCCTGTTCGACGTTGAGGTCCGCGAGGGAGACTTCCAGCAACGGCACGTCCGAGTCTAAGCAGTCGTCAATCACGCACAGAGTTATCGAGTCGGCGTTCACCCGTATCGCCTTCAAGGGCCAAACGGCGGAGCGCGGCGGGGGCGGGGGCGGCGGCGCGGAAGGGGCGCGTGGCAGTCGCCGAGACAGCCAGTGCGGGGCCAGCGGCCGCGCGGCGCGCATGTGCACGCTGTTCGCCGGCGCCTCCGCATGCGCGCGCGCCTCCGCTGCCGCGGCGCCCGACAGCGCGGCACGCGCCTGCGCCGGCAGCGAGCGTAGCATCGCCGCGAACATGCGCATGTCGTGGTACGAAAGGCGCAGCGCCAGCGCACCCATCGCCACGTGCAACACGCGGTCCGCATGCAGCGCCACGTGCACGGCCGCCGGCTCCACGATGGACAGCGCCGTCTCCTCCTCCAGCCCCAGCACGCACGAGAACACCTCCAGCTCGTTGAGCTCGCACGACACCGGCCTGTGCGCGTCCGCGGCGCGGTACGTCACCACCGTTGTGCTCTTGAGGATGACGGCGTTCGTGTCCCACACGGACGCGTCCTCCACGAGCACCAGCTGCGAGTCCGTCACGTTCAGCTTGAGCTCGAGGTGCGGCGCGGCCGCGAGCGGGGCGGCGGGCGGCGGCTCGCCCGTCGGCTCGTCGCGCGCGTGCCGCTGGTCGGCGTCAGCGGGATGCGGAGGCGGCTGCATGATGAACTGGTTGGCGGCCTCCCACCAGTCGAGCACGGCCATGAGCCGCATGTTGTGCACGAGGATGGTGTAGGCGGAGGAGTCGCACCGCTTGCGGGCGTGCACCTCGGCCTGCACGCTGTGGCGGTGCTCGGCCATGGGCTGCACGATGTGCGTGAACACGTTGCCTCGCCGGTTGGCCGGCTCGCCCGCGAACCGCGTGTCGCTCACCAGGATCTCCTGAATCAGTAATCGTGTAGCTTTAGCTCGGTGGCGGATGGCGAAACGATAAGTCACCTTCGAAACGATAAGTCACCTGCGAAACTAGGTCGATGTCCTGCGTGAGGTCGGAGTAGGTCTCGACGAGCAGCCGGGACTTGATGAAGTTGATGCAGGCGAGGGAGGAGACGCCGTGCTCCGGCTCCAGCTTCACTTTCACGTCTTGCAGATCCAACTTCAGCGAGCTCGTCTTCCACACCTTCACGTTCAACAACACACACGTCACTATTAGTTCTCAAAATAGTCAAATGGAATATATCTAACAATAGTTGGTAATCTTCGTAGACAAGTATCAAATTATCCTCGATACTCGGGATCTATACGTGTCTATAAGTGTCATTAGAAAAATTATATCCAAGAAAGAATTGGTTTATTTGCATCCCTAGTGCACTTGCCGTTAGAAACGAGTTAACAAGTCAACGTAAACCCTTTCGCTATTTCTCTATTTTTCTCTCTCGCACTCGCACCATACCCACTCGCCAGCTGACCGTGAGCACACTTGCAGCACAAAGTTACCTGGTGCCGCGCGTCCGGTTCGGGGTGCGGGGGCGCGCTCGGCAGCAGATCGTCGAGGCTCTCGCCCAGGTTGTGCGCGAGCACGCCGCGCACGAGCCGGTACTGCTCCGGGTCCAGCGCGCACTCGAGCGTCGTCAGCGTGCCCTGGATGGTCATGTCCGGCGCGTTGTGGGTCTGCTCCATGTTGTGCTCCACGTTGAACTCGAGGTGCGCGGGCGACGACAGCAGCGCGGGCCCTCGGCGCCGAAGCCCGCGCGCGCACCACACCGTCAGCCCCGACAGCCGCACGCGCCGCACGTCCAGCGTCTCCGCCGCGCCCGACGGGTCCGCGAGCGAGCTCACCGTGTCCGCGGCCCCGGCGCGCCGGAACCGGTTGTCCACGTCCAGCTGCGACAGCTCGGCCAGCAGGGCGCCGCGGCTACGCCCCGACACAGGCACGACGATCACCGGAGACGCGCACTGGATGCGCACGTGAAGCCGCGTGGGCCGCGAGGAGTCCGCGGCCGCGGTCACCTTTCGCCTCGCCTGGCGGATGACGCGGCGCAACAGGCCGAAGTCCCTGGCGAACGCCTGCAGCTCCTGCACGAAGCGCTTGGTGTGCACGTAGCGCAGCGGCCCCGTTTCCACGGCGAGGCTAGCGTCGTGGCCCGCGGCCGTCGCCTCGGCGCAGTTCAGCCTGCGGTAGCGGAAGGAGAGCGCGCGGTCGCCGAGCGTGCGCAGGCGGTGGCGCCACAGCGGCGCGTGCGGCGTCAGGTCGGCGAGCAGCAGCGCGCCCACGCGGCCCTCCAGCGCGCGCGTGCCGGCGCGAGGCTCCGCGCTGCCCACCACCGCCAGCCGCGACATGAGCGCCCGGCAGGCCTCGCCGCGCCCGCCCACCACCACCACGCTCAGCGACCGCACCGACATCTCCGTCTGCGAGCGCTCCACGCCGCCCTCCGCGCCCGCCTCTCCCGCGCCCCCCGCGCTCTCCTCTCGCCCCGTCGCCTCGGGCCGGACTTCCTCCGCGTCGTCCTCTCCGGCGAACCCGAAGAAGTCCAACACGGTCACCCAGCTGTCCACGTTCACCACTAAGTTCAAGCTGTTGAAATCCACCTTCGTCAACCTCGACACCTTAACAGACGATCGTTCTTACGTTATTGCTTGAAAAATTGAAAACTCTACGAGATATTAGACTTTGTTTTGACACAATTTAATGATTGCACCTTGTTGAACTTTTCGGCGAAGTCGGGATGGCGAGGGTCCCTCGTGTGCACGCTGATCCAGACGAGATTGTCGGCCGCGCGCTCCTCCGCCGCGCCGGAGGAGGAGCCGGCCGAGGAGACGTCGGGGCCACTCTCGGGCGAGCAGGGCGGCGTCGCGCCGCACTTGCTGTCGCGCTTCTTCCGCCTCTTCTGCGCCTCGAGCAGATGCAGTCCGGCCGGCAGCGAGCCGAACTCGCCCTTGGACCGCCGCGGCGACTGGAACTCGGCCAGCTGCGGGCACGACTTGGACAGGAAGACGGCCTTGGGCGGCATCTGCGGCGCGTGCGACACCATCAGCATGCGGTGCTTCGAGTCCGGCTCCTGCGTCAGGTCCTCCATGGTGACCGAGTGCAGCGACACCTGCAGCCCGGTCTCGTGGCGCTGCAGGCGGTGGTAGAGCAGCGAGAACTCGCGGAACGTCAGCTTCACCAGACTGCGCTCGCCGGCTCCGAGGTCCGCGCGGAGCTCCACCGTGAAGTCCTCCAGCTCGAAGTCGACTGGCGACGGAAACCGACAGTTAAGAGAACCGCTATGGTGGGTCGCATTGGAGGACGATCGAAAGCGGTGGCACCTTTCACTGTGAGCGGACGGTCGTCGCTCGGCTCGCGGGAGAAGGAGTGAACCGGCGGCGGCACCGCCAGCACCGCGGCGCGGAGCTGCGGATCCAGCTGCAGCGTGGGCACGCCCGCCTCCGCCTGCACCGAAGCGGAAGCGGAGGCGGGGGCGGAGGAGGGCGCGGGGGGCCGATCGGCGGACGCGCTGCCGTCGGAGAGCCAGTGCAGCGTCTCCAGCAGCTGCTCGTACTGCTCGCGGCTGGCGGTCACGTGCAGTCCGCCGAGCACCTTGCCCGACACCTCGCACTGACGATGCAATCGATATTAGCCATAAATGGGAAATACGTTCACATCCCGTCGCCCGATATCCACGCGTAACGATACCTGGTGCGAGGCGTGGTCGTCGTCACAGTAGCTGACGGTGAGCTGCAGCGCCGTGTCGTGCAGCACGGGCTTCCCGCGCGACACGTCGTACGTCTGCTCCATGGAGGCGGTGGCCGGCGCGTCGGCCGCGTCGAGCGTGGCGAGCGAGATGTCGGCGAGGCGCAGACGGTAGCGCGCGTGCGTGGGCGGCGCGGGCCGGTGCGTGAGCGTCAAGCGGCCCAGGTGCGCCACCAGCGCCTGCGACGCCCCTGGCGCGCGCGGCACCACCACCACCGGCGACTCCACCGACACCGCCACGCTCAGCACCACCGCGTCCTCGTCCTGCGACCGACCCTCGCTCCACTGTGACGCCAGCTCTCCCCTGCCAAACACACCAAAATGTGCCTATAGTGTGCTTTTAAGAAAACCGAGAAAATAGATCGAGGTAGTGTAGGTTGCAACCTGGGATGCACGAGGCCGATGGCCATGTCGGCGGCGGCGGCGCGGATGGAGCGCGCGAGGTTGGCCAAGTACTGCTTGAACTCCGTGAGGCAGGAGCGCAGGTCGCGCAGCAGCGCCCCCGAGTGCGCGTACCACACGCGCGCCACCGACACGCGCACGCCCACGTCAACCGACGCGTCACCCACGCGCTCGCGCGTCACGCCGAAGTGCAGCGCCTTCTCGTCGTGCGCGGCGCAGCCCGCCGACAGCACGCGCGAGTGCACGCCCGCGCCCTCGCACAGCGACAGCACCTGCACGCCGCCCAGCGACCCGTCCACGCGCACGCTGCGCGACGCCACCGTGGCCTGGATCTTGGCCTCGCTCACAGTCGCCGTCGCGATCTTCTTCGCCACCAGCGCGCCCTCGTGCAGCGCCGCGCGCAGCAGCAGCACGCCCAGCCGGTGGAAGTCGAACGTGATCTCGGTGCGGACCTCCTTCTGCTGCGCCGCGCCCTGCGCCTGCGCGTCACGCTCCGCCGCGCTGCGCTGCGGCGGCCGGCGCTCCGTCGGCGGCCTCTTGGAGCTCGGCTGCGCGCCCATCACCCTCTGGGCGAACCCGATCAGCTCCACGATCGTCTCTTGGTTCGCGATGATGTCCAAACTGTTGAACAGAATGTTGGCAATCCTGAGCTCCTCGGAGTCCCCCTCGCCTTTGATGAGACACAGCTCCAGCGCGATCAGCGCCTCCGAGTCCACCAGCCCCGGGACGGCCCAGCCGCCGTTCGGGGTCAGACTCGGCCGTTCCGGTGACGTCGTCTCTGAAGCGGAACAAACAAAAAACTTACATTATGTACCATGTGGTATCATCACATATTTTCACATATAATAGACTTAGAGCCTCACCTCGAAGTCGGTTGAGGTTTTGCGAGTGCAAGGCGTCGAGGGCGCGATGCAGCGCGTGCGGCGGCGGCGGCCCGTGGGCGTTGGGCGACGCGGGCGACGTGGGCGACGTGGGCGACGTGGGCGACGTGGGCTCCGAGTCGCGGATGCTGCCGGACGCGGTGTCCATGCCGACGTGCTTGTGGCTGGCGACGAGCAGCTCGAAGTCCGGCCCGTACGTCTGCAGCGCGTCCACCAGCAGCAGCGAGTGCACCGACAGCGACAGCGACAGGTCGCCCGGCCGCGCCGACAGCGCCGCCTTCACGCCGCACACCTGCACCTCGGCGATGCTGCGCCCACGCGACTGCACCTCCAGCGACATCTGGTCGATGGCGAACTGCAGCATGAAGAGCGACGCGTCGCGACTCGCCTCGGAGCCGTCGCCGGAGTCGTCCGGGGCGCGCCGCTCTGGCTGCGGGCGACTCTCCCGGAAGCGGAAGGGCTCGGTGGCGGCGAGCACGGCGCGCAGCGAGGCCAGCTTCTGCTCGCTGAGGTGCACCACGAGCGCGGGCAGCGTGCCGCACAGGGTGGCCGTCGGGTACTGCGGGTCCAGCGTGTGCACCACGCGCCGCTCCGCCTAAAGCAGCGCACCGTTAGTACTGCGCGAACCAAGACACCGTCGGCACTCGGAGTACTCTCAACTACACCTGCAGAGATATGGTGAACCTGTCGAGCAGGTGCAGCGTGGAGGTCGACTTGGTGTGGGCGTACTTCCAGTTGTCGCGAGCCCGCCCCACCAGCACCTGCATTTCGCTCAACTCTATTTTGTACCTGAAACGTGTTTGCTTCGTTTATTTCAAGGGTATAAATACTTTTCGAGTCATTTACTAAGTGGTTTTTGTAATTTGTAATATTGCTGTTTTGTTTTATTTATAAATTATTGATTGATTGAAACCTGTCGTAGATGTGCGTGTGCAGCGAGGCGGCGTCGAGGCGCGTGGCGCGCGGCGCGGGCGCGTCCGGCGGCGAGGAGGGCGACTGCAGGCTGCCGGGCGGCGTCGAGCACGGTGTCATGAAGGCCTCCTCCGAGTCCTCCGACCCCGCGTCCGCCTCCTCCGCCTCCTCCTGGGGAGCCGCGGCGTTCGACAGCCGCAGTCGCCCGAAGTCCACCACCAACAACGACGCGTCGCGATCGCACGGGTCCTCCGCGAACAGGATCTGCGGCGCGTAGATGTCCAGCTCCACCTGCCACGACCTGCGCTCGGCGCCCGGCTCCGGGTGCATCATGTGGTGCAGGTGCGCGTTGAGCGTGGCGCGCGTGTGGTCGCGTACGGCCGCCGCGTCGCCGGAGCCGCCCCACGGAGCGCTCAGCCACGCGTGCGCCCAGCGCGCGGCCGCCGCGCTCGCCACCGCCTCCACCGAGCCCGACTTGACCCACAGGCGCCGGTCGCAGTTGGCGCCCGCGGGCCTCTTTTCGTACGCGAGCTGGAAGAGCGGCTCGTCGGGCGGCGCGGGCGGGCGGCTGCGCGCCATGCACGCCGCCGCGGCGTTCATGGCGCTCAGTCCCTCGCGGATCACGCCCTGCGGCGCCACCAGCACCGGGAACAGCGTGTCGCGCGTCACGCGGTCGCGCAACGTGAGCGCCCCCAGCGCCACTGACAGCGCGTGCGCGCCGGCGCGCGCGCGCCACTCCACGCCCGCCGACACCGCCGAGAACTGCAGCTCCAGCCCGACGCCCTCGTCGGCGCCGTCGCCGCACAGGTCGAGCGAGCCCTTGTTCAGGACGAACTCGAATTTCCCGAACACCGAGTCCCTCTTGAGCAGCGTATCGTTCTCGAGCGAGTCCGCGATCACGTCGAGAATCTCCTCCTCGAGGTCGGGGGGTGCGGCCTCCCCCTCCGCGGGCGACTGCGGCTCGCCCTCGGCCGGAGTCCCGTACCAGCCCCACCACTGCGGGAACCACTGCACGAGCATGCTGCGTCCGGAACTAGGTTTGTCCGGCGTGGCCGCGGGCGTCGCCTTTGGAACTTTGTGCATGGCCAACTGCAAAAGTATTATGCTTTTGTTAATGGTTATCCTACTTGCGCGTGAGTGAGGTAAGCGGGGAATACTCAATCAATTTGGGCGTAGTTAATTATGACAGTTTAAGCTGTAGAGTTGGTAGAGTTGGTGCCTTATATACCTTAAATTTATGTTATTAGCTCCAGAGGTTCGCAGCGGCATCACTTCCATAGCACAGAAGCGTTTTTCAAAGTACAAGAATAAGGAGGGATTGCGTATTTTTCTTGCGTACTTATAGCGGGTTTGATTAATTAGTTAAACAAAATTTCTTATATTTTAGAAGATCCTTCAAGAATTTAACATTTTTTCAGGATAAAAAGGATCCTCTGTTAATCCAGGTAATAAACTATCTATATGCCAATTTTTATCGAAATCTGTTAAGCCGTTTTTGCGTGTAAGCGTAACGAACATCCATACATCCTCACAAAGTTTCGCATTTATTATATCACAATCACAATCCAAAGATAAACACATAAGGGACAAAGCCCTGGCCTCGAAACCGATTCATTCCACCCAGCACGCCTATCAGAGGGGAAGGTCCACTGAGACGGCCCTGGTTCAACTAGTTGACAGGGCGGAAAGGGCTCTGGGTGATAAACAGATAGCTCTGTGCGCATTTTTGGATATAGAAGGCGCTTTCGATAACACTCCCACCAACACGTTAGTGAGGGGACTACATAACAAAAATGTGGACCCGACTACAGTAAGGTGGGTAAAGGCCATGCTATCCAAGCGAAAAGCGAAGGTTGAACTACACGGCACCTCGCTTACTGTAGAAACTACAAGAGGATGCCCGCAGGGCGGTGTTCTATCGCCACTGCTCTGGACTCTTGCAGTCGATCAGCTTCTGCACAGGCTGGCAGAATACAATTTCGACACCCTAGGCTATGCTGATGACCTAGTGGTGATCGTAAGAGGCTTCTGCCAAAGCACAATTTCGGCCCTGCTACAGAAAGCTCTAAACATCATTTGCGAATGGTGCACAGCAAATGAATTGACTGTTAACGGTGACAAAACCTCCATAGTACCGTTTACCAGAAAGAGGTTGCTGGACAAATTAAAGCCACCTCTAGTAAATGGCAAACGAGTTGAATTTTCCTCAGAGGTCAAATATCTGGGAGTTACTTTCGACCAGAGACTAACGTGGAATGCACACATTGGGAATGTGATTAATAAAGCTAAGGCAGCCTTGTGCATCAGTCGTCGAATGGTAGGGAAGAGCTGGGGCCCATGTCCAAAGCTCACCCTTTGGCTGTACACTGCTATTGTGAGGCCGATGATCGCATACGCCTCTATAGTATGGTATAGAAAGACCAACCAGAAGACGACTATTGACAAGCTTAATGGCCTACAACGTTTAGCATGTCTGATGATAACAGGAGCCATGTCGAGTTCCCCCGGAGCATCTCTGGAGGCAATCCTGGGCTTACCGCCTCTAAATCTATTTTTAGAGAAGGAGGCGAAAACCAGTATGCACAGAATGATGAATCGGGGTAAACACAATTGGCTGTCCGAGGTACTCAGAGCTCTAGAAGACTCAGTACTAAGGGATCCCATCCTAGGCATGCCAACTGACACAATGGTACCACAGTACATAGAAGAAAAGTCCTACACTGTGGAGCTACTCTCAAGAGAAAACTGGTCAAAAAACATGATCTCTTGGGAGGAAGGTAGCCTTTCTTGGTACACTGATGGGTCCAAATCGGGACCTGACGTAGGCTGTGGAGTGTATGGCACGAACCAGAATTACAGGACCAGTGTAAACCTGGGACGATATGCCAGCATCTTCCAAGCGGAGGTCTTCGCCATCTTAGAATGTGCGGAAATCAACCTGCGAAGTAACTACGTCAACCGTGTAATTTACATTCACTCAGATAGTCAGGCTGCACTTCAAGCACTAGACTCGGACTCTATGGTCTCAAAGCTGGTGCGTAACTGTGCAGACTATCTAAATACTCTAGGGCGCAAGAATAAAGTGGTCCTAAGATGGGTACCTGGCCATATGGGGATCGAAGGCAATGAACTTGCCGACGAACTGGCTCGAGCAGGCGCAAAAGGTAGGCTTATAGGTCCTGAACCTATGTGCGGACTACCAAATAGCCTAGCTCGCTGGACCATATGGAACCAGTGCTTTATTAAATCGTACAAACGCTGGACTAACTTGCCAGGTCTGAACCATTCCAAAGCGCTCATAAAAGCCTATAGTCGAAACGTGACAAACCAGGCTATGTCGCTTAGTAGGAGCAATCTGTGTATGTTAACTAGGGCGCTAACGGGGCACTGCCGCCTCAATAGGCACCTTAAATTAATGGGTCTCACCAACACAGGGGAGTGTCGTTTCTGCCGTGAGGCAGAAGAAACACCAAGACATATCCTGTGCGAGTGTGGCCCTTTAATACACAAGCGCAATCACATCCTAGGTAGCCACATTTTGGCCTGCGAAGATGTGAGGAATGCCTCTATCAAAAAAATACTACAGTTTCTGAACGTGGTAGGTATAGGTAGAGAGCTCTAGTTCACGTGGCGATCACAATATTTCAGCAATGGACGAAGTGATACTGGTACTCTAGCAGAACAGAAATAGCCACCGAAGATATAAATAAATAAATAAATCTATATGCCAATTTTTATCGAAATCTGTTAAGCCGTTTTTGCGTGTAAGCGTAACGAACATCCATACATCCTCACAAAGTTTCGCATTTATTATATCACAATCTGTAGAAAAGATGGTCGGTCTACCTCTCTCAAGGGCTTGAGGATGTGCATCGGCGTGTTCCACTCGAAGTCATCCTTGGCAGTCTTCTTGTCGGGCGGCAGCGTGGCGGCCGGGTTGGTGAGCGTGCTCAGGTACGTCTCAAAGTAGAGGCGCGTGGCTCGCGCGCGCTCCGAGCACGACTCCCACGTCGGCTTCGGATCCATCCCTGCACAGAGGAGCGAGTTAGCGCCGCACTCGCACTACTACTACGCGCCATACTACGCAAGCGCCGAAGCAACTGACAGCGGTGCCGAGGACAGTGCGCCCGCAGCGCGTACAGCCACCAGGCGCGCGCGTGGCCGCGGACCGGCGCCGGCGGCCGCAACGCGCGCAGCTCGCGCAGCCGCCCGATGCGCTCCAGCCCGCGCGCGCAGCGGACGGCCTCTCCGTACTGGCGCGACGACAGCTGCAGCTGCACCGCCTCCAGCACCAGATGCGCAGTGAGCCGCGGCCGCTGCCGGCTGCGGAGCGGCTGCGCGGTGCGCTCGCGACGCACGCGCGCCGTCGCCGACGCGGGCGACACCACGTACGCGTGGCTCGCCCTCCACGTCTGCGACATCTTCTCCGATAACTCTTGAACCGTGCAGTTGGCGAACATTTCGCCGGGCACCGGCATCCGATCCCAGTACACGGCGAGCTGCTGCAGCTGCAGCAGCTTGAAGGAGCAGCCGCAGCTGTCGGCCGAGAGCGGTGTGACGGCGCGTTGCCAGCCGCTGTCGCAAGACTCCGCCGCCAGAGACTCCACGGTGAGTCCGCAGGCGAAGGCGCCTGGACACGTGACCGCGTCCTCGTACCGAATGTGCACGTCGTTCAGCGTCAACTGCAACGTGACCGTCACTCGTTATTCCGTCGGTTTGTCGAGTCGTGCGATCGCCTGAAGGTACTGAAGGTACTGAAGGTACCTGAAGGTTCTCGGCGATGTTCGCCAGCAGGCCGGTGCCGTAGCTGAGCCATGAGGAGTACGAGGTGGCGTAGTAGCCGCTGTCGTTGGCCTCGTGCTCGGCGCGCCACTGCGCCTCCAATGCGTCCAGAATCGACAACTTCCGGTCGTGCGCTATGAGCGCCTCCAGGCCGCTGTCCCACTGTACCAAATAACAAAGGTCTTGTCAATTGCTTTTAACTTATTGACCTAAATATTTCAACATTTGATCCTTTTATGCTCTCCTGTTATAAATAAAAAATAAATACATTCCACACAGCACCATCTAGTACCACATTAAGCAACTAATGCTTGTATTATGGATACCAGATAGTTGATATACTACATAGATAACTTTTTTTTGTAAATACATACATTAAATACTAAATATCCATGACTCAGATGCAAAGGTAAAATGTCAACACAAACATTTTCCTCTAGCGGGATTCGAACCTGCGACCGTTTGGTTAACAGCTAGGGTTACTGGCCACTAGACCAAAAGACATGTGTGTGTTATTTCATTTAATTTTTGTTTGAGAACACAAATTTTATTCAAATTAATTTAATAAACTACACACATAATTTTACACAATTAATCAATTATGTTGCTTAACTAATCATGTTGTGATTTTTTTACTGCCATGGTTGAATTCCTAATTCAGTTGTCTGCTAGTATCCGTAAATACTAAATTCTCATTCAAATGCAATTCTGCAATTTATAAGTAAAGAATGTCTAAATTAAGTGTCACCTCTTATATTTCTGAGCTCACCTCATCCAGGTTGACAGGCGCAGCCACAAGATACAGTCTCTCTATAGCAATAAGCCAAGGTGCTGAACGGATCTGACGAACAGGTACATGGAGCTGCACTTTCCCAATAAACCCAGCCTTTATCTCCACCGGAAGACCCAAGTGGCGGAGAGCATCCTTCTTCAGGGGGAGATTCTCTAACTCTACTTTGCCTAAAAAAATGAAATTTAAATGGAGATTTCTATCGAGTAGATCATTAGTCTCTGTATTATCTGATACCTCTCAGCATTGCTATAGTCCAACAGTGCCAATACCAGTGCCAAATACTTCACACCATCCCTGTGTTATTTTTATTATCTTACTTTCGTTAATAGACAAATTAATGTATATAGCAAAGTTTTTTATTAAGGTGAGATACTTATCAGAAATAAATTTAGTAGGTAGGGGATTTTTAGATTTTTGCCAGACAAATAAAGTAGTTTCTTTAGTTTGTTTACCTGAAAGTAGAGCAACACTTAGTTGATCTGTGTTCAAGTTTTCCACATATTTTCCGAGGTAGTTGTTCAAAACCCATGCCACTAATCCTTCCAACATCGTGCATGATCGTTTTACAGTAATTTACAATCGTAAACTTTATCTCGAACCTTATAACTTATATCAGTACCATTGACTTCAGTCTTAGTCACAAACACAGTTATTTTTTTAATTTCTTTCACATAATAGTAATACGCTCGCTTGTCATGCAGTTTATACTCAAGAACAGATATCCTTTTGCGCGATTAAATAGCTTTTTAAATAAATAAATAATAATTATATCAGATTTAAATTTAAATTTTCTTGAAAGTAGGTACTTGATTATTATTAAGTCATACCTCATGACCCCAGAATAATGTCAACATTACACATAGATTAGATAAATATGTCATCATCAATGACAATGACAATATGATATGACTACTCTACATCACAAATTAAATAGAAGATACATGTTTGACATTTCAAGAGAGAAACATTAAAAATACTAAACGGAAAAATAGTAATAATAAAATTGGACAAATAAATGACAGACTTCAAAATTGGTCGCTATTATTAGCTATTGTACTGTAAAATAGTTGAGTCTAGAGATAAATATCTGGTATAATATTCATTATTGCTGCATTAAATGTAAAAATATAATTTTTATGATTCTTTAGGCCTATTTGTATATAATCTATGTTGCGGCTTCACGGCTACAAATTGCAATTGCACGTATCACAGGCGCTTCCGGCGGCTCGCACCAAACTTCAATCAAGTTACCCATCTTCATTCATCATTCATAATCTATACGCTAAACAGCCAAGGCGGCAATACATGTAATTTTTCATTATTAAACTGTTAAAGTCAACGTTTGGGTTTTTTTTACAAAGGCTCCGTTATGTTAAATACAATCTATAATATATATTTTTTAAATTTATAGCTGTATGTAATCTAAATCTAAATAAATTAAGTACATACATGTTTTTAATTTTATGATACTCATTTCTCTCAGTGACCCTGTTTTTACAAGCTTAATTTTTATATTTATATATATAAATTTTTAAAATCATTAGATTATAAAACAGGAAATATATTAAAACAGGAATAAATAAATAAATAAAATAATAATATTCTGTGGCTTTATTTCAGTGTTTCCTACTTCTAGACCTTGCCTACTTCCGAAAAAATATATACAAACTGACAGATGATAGAGCAAGCAATTTGAACAATCAAATCAGAATCCTATGTTTTATGGGTTTTGTTTATAAGTTGATTGTCTTAAAATATTGAGTTATGGCGAATTGGTGATTGAGATGAGAGCAATCAAGAAGTAAAGAAAATATAAAAAGATAGGAAACAAGAATAGATAGTGGCAGAAAATTTGAAGGAATGGAAGTTAATAAATAGCTCAAGTTGTGAAAATAGATTATTGGTATTTTTAATTATAACAAAATATCGGCAAAATGAAATCAGTATGTTCCATGAGGAAATTTTATAGTTCTCCTATAAATACTATCAATTTATGCCACAAAAAAACATCAAAATCGCAACAAGTACGACAAAGTGCTACAGTAACTTATACAAACTCAAAGACATTTGCTCCAGTCGCAACAAACGTACGACACTTGGGATTGGGTCCAACTCAGAAAGATTTCGAAGAACAAACACAAGTAACTGGTCCTTTAACCAAACTCCACGCCACAGAATTAATAATTCGTCTAAACCATGAAGAGAGGAAAGTTTTATTCGGCGCTTTGCAAGAGTATGAATCCAACAGACTCAAGGACGAATTTGAAGGTATGTGCCGTGATTGACACTTGTAGTTTTGCTGAATGAGATGTTATTTTTTTTATTTTATTTCAGATAAATTGGCCGGACAGAGGTGGAGAACTAAACTAGGTAGACCTAGTAAAGTGCCATCGCTTGGGGATGTAGATCCCACTGGAACTTACTGTCCAGTTCCCGAAGACTGGCTCAAGAAAAAGTATGGTATGTAAATAACCTCTCATGATTATGTATGTATAATATGATTCAACAACAGATGATGTCATGTTTTCATTAACAAAAATAAAAAAGTCATAGGTTATTGAAATTTAGAAAAATCTATTTAGAATTTAAGGGGATTCCTGTAGGGACTCAAAAAATTTAATGAAAATCGAAAATGAATTTATAATTTTATTATTATCATAGTGTTAATGATGTGATATTTAATTATAATTAACAATGGACCTCTGCATTGTACTATAATCTTATCACATTTACAATTGTTATCTTGTTTTATAGTTGTCAATTAGAACCTAGTACATACCCAACTATTTTATAAGTAATTTAAAATAATATATCTAATAATTTTGCTCACTTTATGCTGCCCTGTCTGAATGATCATATCGAGAAGAAGGTATGTAAGTGAATAAAATTAATTTTGTTTCAGTACCATCACTGTACCTAAGGATTAGTTATACAAATTGACATTTAAAAGTGTGAAGCCTTAATATCTATCTAATACTCATACACCTGAATAATAATTTTGTAGGTACTACTTTATAATTGTCTTACTTGAAAGTAATTTTTTACTGATTTATTGTACCATATTACCACTTTGCAATGAAGGACTCTAGTCTTTCTCTCTTGACAGGGAATGTTCTATATGTATTGTATGTAAGTAAAATTTCTAGTTTAGATTAGTTAGTGACTGTTGATGTTTTCACAATTTATTACACTTCATTGGGATTGTGTAACTGTAGTAGAGCAAAGAAATGAAATTTATTATAGCCAATTAAAAGTAGTGTTCTCATTACAGCTGCCACAGTCCCAAAACCGACAACCAGGGAACTGATTCATTGTAAGTATAGTATAGAGATAGAGATAGAGTGTGGTGTGTGTAATATGTAATGTATCACTTGAGTATACAATATTTGTGCAGTGTCCTTGGCGAATTCGGTGCCGTTCATCGGGTTCGGGTTCCTGGACAACTTCATAATGATAATAGCGGGGGACAGCATCGAGAGCAGCATGGGCGCGTACATAACGCTGTCGACGATGGCGGCGGCGGCGCTGGGCAACACGTTCAGCGACATAATCGGCATCGGCTCCTCGTACTACGTGGAGCGCGGCGCCGCGCTGCTGGGGCTGGCGCCTCCGCCGCTGGCGCCCGTGCAGTTGGACATGCCCGTCGCGCGACGCTTCGCCAACTTGGGCCGCGTGCTCGGCATCACCTTCGGCTGCTTCTTGGGCATGATCCCCCTCCTCTTCAAGGACGGCGACGCCAAGCCCAAGGAAGACACTCAGCCCCTTCCCAAATAACACCTCTAATCTTTTGTCTGTTGTTGCATAGTGACCATATTGCATTTAGATCTTTGTTGTTTTGACATTTTTTAGATGAAAATCAATTATGAATTTATGTTTTAACTTTAAATGTAAGTGAATGGTGTGAATACATATCTCGAAATATTAGATACCTTAATATATGAATATATTTGTGGCGTTTTGCTTAAATAACCGACACTAATTGTTAAACTAGTCACTGCACTGTTTTTTTGTAAATAATAAAATAAATTGTGTCTCAGTACAAATACAGTGAATATATAATAAGTATACATATATATATATATATATATATAGTATCTGAGTATTTGTTCAAAAGTAATTGATAAAGAGAAGAGAAGAGACAAACAGGTTTAACATTGATGAAAATGTTTCTAATCTAATAATATTATTATATGTTGATGCAACCGAGAACGGAACCCGGAACTATCCGGAGTTAGTTCCTAACCTAACCTCACATAACATATGAATCTATTATTTTTAGTTTTTTTATTTTTTATTATTGAATACACAGACTGATATCTCAACTGAGTTTCAATTTCCAAATTCCGATATTTCGTTTAAAAATATATATATATTGCCATGGTATCTGTGCAAGTCACAGTGAAATATCAGCACTAGTGCTGTTTTGAGCATATTATCACACAGTGCTCTTTCAAGGTTTCAACATCTGATCTGTGGATACTAGACAATGTTTAAAATAAAAGAAAAATTCATGTTATTTATATAATGTGTGTATTATAAAAGACAAAAAACAAGTGGACAGCCCAAATACAAAATTACAATTGAAATTATTCTTGAACCAAACAAAAACTGAATAATAGTTTTTTGAGGAGTAAAGTCTAAATTGCATTTTTATTATTAAAAACCTTGAGATCACATCAAATGCTTCAAGAGTCCTCTCAGTATAAACATTATTGGAATTACCTTATTTGGTAAAGGACTAGATATTAACACTAGTATTTTCTAAATATATTAAATTAAAGTACTCATATATTGTATGTACATTGTCGAATTAAAATAATATTAACATATAACATTATGTAAAGTAAACAAACAAACTGCTGCGATTGAGCTTATAGAATACATTTAATAAATACACTTGGGTAATATAAAAAAAAAGCTGCACATACCATCACAACAAAATTAGGACTAGACGATCTCCTCGCGCGAGCTGGACCTCTTCATATCACAATAACCCTCGTCATTAATCGTAATGAGTATCAAATGTATCATTAGGAAAAATAAAAATAATATTTATAACTAAGAATAACTCATCACCTTTAAGTATCACTGGGCCACATTCGTACAATTGAAATCACTGAAGCGTGGGGGTGGGGACGACGGGGGCGACGGGGGCGATGGGGGCGACGGGGACGATGGGGGCGGTGGGGCCGTCGGTGGCGTTGCGGTCGAGCGAGGCGAAGAGCGCGCGCGCCTCGGCGTCGGAGACGCGGCGCCAGGCGCGGGCGTCGCGCAGCGTGTAGCGCGCCTCCTCGAAGCCCGAGCGCAGGCCGAGCACGATGCTGAGCGCGGAGGCGTCCTGGCCGTGGCAGCCCGAGTAGCGGTACTGCGGCTTCTTGTCGAAGCGGCAGCCGGCCGACTGCGCGCCGAGCGGCATGATGCAGTCGAGCGTGAGCGCGCACTGCAGCCAGGGGCGCATGACGGCGCGCACGGCGCTCGAGTTGGCCACGAGCAGCCGCGACGCGTCCACCATCTGCACGAAGAGGAAGTCGTCGAGACTGGCGTGCAGGTAGTGGAACATGCGCGGGTGCGTGAGCGAGGTGACGGCGGCGCGCCTGGGCCAAGCCGCCACGCCGCCCGCGCGCGCCGCCGTCTCCCACGCCGCCGCCAGCGCCGCCGCGCCTCGCGTCCATCGCAGCGAGCTCTCGCAGAAGATCACGCCGCCCACCACACTCAGCGCGTGCTGCAACACACAACACAACACTGCCCTTTATCTTCTTCCTTATTTTGGAATAAAGGTTTATTCACTACAGTTGCAGTTGGTTTTATTACAGATGGTAACTTATTCACTGCACTTTAAAAAATACATCTTTTTAAATAGTACCATAAGGTAATTTTTGTTTTTCATTTTGTAGAACCATTTTTATTTTTAATTACAAATTTTAGTTAACATATTATATTATGGCAATTTTGATTTCATAAACAGTAAATTTATCTTGCAATTTGTGACAGGCACAAGGCATATATTTAAATATTCACAAAATAACATGCTAATAAAAATAAAAAATATAATACAAAAAAAAGGTTTACTAACTCAAATAACCAACGTGGTCAATGAAACATACTATCCCTGATATGCCTATACCATTCCATATGTTGCTAAATAATAATAAGCCTCCCCATTATTTCCAATAATAACTGACTGAGGCACCATCAAAGGACAAACTATTACAAAGTATGCTCAATAGCACTATAATTATACTGTTTTATACTTATCAAAAGGATTTATTTAATTTTATTTATATTTATGTTGTAATGAATAAACTCAAAAACTACTGGATCAATTTTAAATATTCTTTCACCTATAGAAAGCTACATTGTCAGGGAGTAACATCCTTACATATTATAAAACAAAGTCCTCCACCGTGTCTGTGTGTCTGTCTGTTCACGATTTTCATGCTGTTTTCACCAATGGATAGAGTGGTTCTCAAGGAAGGTTTTAGTATATAATTTTCAACGCAGGCACCAGCTAGTAGGCTATATTTTATAAAGTTCTTAATAAATTAAGTTAAAAAACAAAATTTTTTTTTTATTGATATTACCATACCTATCCAATTTGAAAAAGATCTAGCATAGAGTTGGTTAGCCAAGATTAAATGTAAGTATTCAATTTGGTGTGAGCCCTCACCTGTATAATGATTGGTCGGAATGCAAATATGCTCTCATCGCTTACGTGTGATGGGAATGCGTCCAGATCAAAGTCAACGATGGCACATTTTGATGAGTTACAATAATTTGAAATCTGCAATGATCAATGCTCGTTAATGACTCCAATTCGGTTCGAATCAATCAACACAAATTTATCGAGTTATACTCACGATAGATAGAGAATGAGGTTTTAATCCTAGATTGTAGACGAGCACAGTGTAGGGCAGTGCGGTGGCAGCCCTAACGAAGGCCACGGTAGCCGCGTGCGAGTCACCGCGGGCGTAGGTCACCACGGCGGGCACTGTGGTGTTGTGCCACACTTCCACCGCACCGTCAAGCCCCAGCAGCTTGAAATACCTTTCCTCTTGGACCAAATGATTCTCTTCCACATCTCGCAAGTTCTCCTGCGGAGACAGTGATACCTGCTATATTATTGCATATGTTGTAGACGTAAATAAGCACAAGTAATATTTAAAAGAAAAGACTGTCCAACAGACAAGTTTATATTATAGGGAATAAGGATTATTTTATTTTTATTTTGTAAATAAAATTTCTGTATTATAAATTTGAACAATACCTGGAAATCTTTTATATGACGATGCGTCTGCGTTACGATATTTTGTATGGATTGCGGTTGCTGCGAGTGAAACACTATCAGAAATATACTTGTTGCAAAAACCGACGTTGAAAACAGCAAAAAACTTTTAGTTTTCATATTGAGGGTACATTATACATTATCCTAGGCTAATCCTTTTCATTCGTCGGGAGTTTCTTTGCTCTCTTCTTTCAGGTCGCTTTCACATATCGTTGTTTATAAAAATGCCGTTCTTTGGACAATAAAGTAATCAATAACACTGACACAAGCCCACACGCGCACAATTACACATATTTTACAACTTGTACAAAGCACTCGATTCTATTATAATTGATATTGCATTTTTAATCGTCGATTCCATGGGAAGAAGAATGAACAATAAGCTATTTAATTAGACAAAAACAAATAAATTCTAGTTCTACGCGCGGTGCGGTACGATTGAAGTCAAGAAGGAACGGTGGATGAATGAACGATGACCGAACGACGAAAAGAGAAAAAAAAGGAGAGAATGTCATGTGCGACGAGAATGTACTTTATAAGTTTATACCATAGGCTATATAGATTTGATACTTAAGAATTTTTATTTTAAGTTTATTCTATGTTTATTCATATAATTTTACCTAAATATATTATTTTTAACCTTATCTTATTTCAATGATTTCAGCACGCACAATCCATTGTTTCATTATCCAGAGAGCGTAGCGTTCCGCATCATGCCATGCCATTGCCACCACGTGGCGTGCAGAAGCATGCTGCGACTTGCTAGCTTGCTACGACGTACGTAAAATCGTATCATCCTATCTAGTATCCACAAACGAAATAGTAGATCTAGTATCTACTATTTAGTTTGTGACCCTATCCAATCTATCCTATTGACTGCGCAGTAATAACACAGAACACTATATACATACAAGTGCTCACAAGTATGAATGAAGGAGAGTGAGTAATAATATCCATCCAATACCCACCAATACCTACCTAATACCTACGTAACGTAACGTTATAATATAACGTACGTATTTACGACCTTGCTCACATAATTTATTTGTATTTGTAGTTTTTTCTTGAATACTTAAAAATTCGTGGACTTATAACTATGTCAAATATATCAAAAAGGAGAAAGGAATATTCAAAGCCCAAAATCAAGGTAGGTAAGAAATTATATTTGGGTCAAACGAGCATCGTGTCCAGACTATTCGTGGCAGCCGCATTTTTTATATAGAATAATAATTAGTAAATACACGTATAAGCAAACGCAGATGTTTGAGTAGTAATTATCGAGATGTAATTACCATTACCATTACCATGCTACAATTTGAAGTATATGTTTGCAGAGTATGGGCAATCACAAGGAGTTTTTGAAACGAATTACGAAAACACTTTACTATGGAGAACTACCTGCATTACCTTGTCTTAGCCTGCCAGTTACAGGTATGTCTCTGCTGTAAACATAAATAAGGCCAGTCCTGAACTATATCTATCTCGGTGATGTAGGTACTTTAATTTATATGGAAATTTCAGTGCATCACTATAATGTTAGACCAAACAGCTAATCATGTCTCGCTACATGCATATCAGCATTGCACATTAATAATAATAATAATAATATGGATTAGTCCACTTTGTTGTTTCAAATGTGCCATTTCTTCTTAAGAAGTGTTTAAATAATTTTGTTATTGTTTGAACGGTCAGAGTGAAGTGTTTGTCAGAAATGTCGTGCGAGGTGTGGTCGCTGTCGCAGCGCGGCCGGTCGCTGCGGCGGCTGCACACGGACGCGGCGGCCAGCATCTCGCGCTCGGCCTGCGTCTCGCCCTGCGCTCTGGTGCTCGCTCTGCTCTACTTGGAGAGGCTCAAGACCTGCAACCCCGACTACCTCGCCGCCACCGCTCCCGCTGATCTCTTTCTCGTTTCATTGGTGACTCACAATACCTCTTTATCAACAACTAATTGCAGTACTCAAATATATTTAATTTTGATACCATGGTACTAAATCCGTGTAATATCGTCAGATGGTGGGCAATAAGTTCTTGCAAGACGACGGGGAGGACGACGAGGTGATCTGCTCGGAGTGGGCCGAGTCGGGCGGTCTCGACCTGAAGCAACTGAAGCGACTCGAAGTGGAATTCCTCGACGCCATCGACTGGAAGGTGTTCGTGAGCGACGAGCGCTTCGAGACGGGGCTCGCGTGGCTGGAGCGACAGGTGGCGCTCAAGCAGGCTCAGCTGCGCGGATTCTTCACTTACACGGAACTGGCGGTGGCTTGCGACATCGGTCTGGTTCGCGCTCTGGCCTACCTCGCCGGCCTAGTCGCCGTGGTCACCGCCGCGCTGCTAGTCGCCCCCGTCACTCCGGTCGCCCGCCGCTCTCTAGTCGCCCCGGTCGCGCCTGCGACCGCCGTGTCCCTCGATTCGCCGCACGTCAACCTCACCTATCCCGTCGACGATCCGCCACAGATGCCGCAATTGAAGTGCTGCACCGAATGGCTTCGGCTCCGACACAAGCAGTCACACGAACAAACGAAAGCGCAATCTCGGAAGGAGGAGCCGTGGTGGCCGAAGGTGTCGACGCTCAAGTGGCTCTACCACAGCGCCACGGTGGACCCGTTGCGAAGGTGGTTGGGCCAGATGAACGAGTACACGGACAGAGGGCGCTGCGTGCGGCGGTGGCTCAACCTGAGCGGGATGGCGCTCACCTTCTCGCTCTCGCACTAGTGCGTCTATTATAGAGAACATAGTGCCCTCGGTCGAGAATATAGTGCATACTTAAAAACTAATTTATTATGATGCTCAGATAAAGCAATGTTACATGTAAATGAAAATATTTATATAAATGCGATCATATAAAATATAGAACAAGTTATGGTTCAAATAGTTTGTCTAAATGTATAATATATATATATATGTATTTTTGTATTTCAATGTCCGTTGGTGTAACAAAAAAAACTATTGTTATTAAAAATAAAAACATTTTATTTCCATAAAACTGCTTTTCTATAAAAATATATAACAGTACATACTGATAGTTGCGATGGCTGATGATTACTTGTAATAGTATATTCTGCATTTTCTGCATTTCAATATGGTAAAAGTTAAATACAGAGAGTTCAAGATTCATATTGTAATACAGTATAAAAATACAAAAAGTTATTAAATAATATAATAGCACAGAAATTGATTTCATTACTAAATTTCAGTTTCACTGGAAAGTGAAAGGAATATTTTAACAATACAAAAATTTATTAATACACAACTAGCTGGTGGCCGCGACTTCGTCAGCGTTGAACGATGAAAGGTACGCACATGCAATTACAGCGTAAACGACCTATGAGACCTATGAGGTGGTGAATCCTCTTTCAATATATCACAATATATTTGTATAGAGGTCGTTTACTAAAAATACATCCCTTCAATATCGACAAATTATACAAATTATTGCTAAACAAACCACAGATATGTGTGAACATTATCTTAGGGCAACTTATTAGACCGGTCGGCGAAGAGCCCCGGGTGCAAGTAGAGCAACTTGTTGAAGCCCCACTTGTCGACGGAGGAGGTCTGCACGTTGAAGCGGCGCTGCAGGTCGCGGTCGACGAGCGTGAGCAGCGTCTCCACGTGGTGGTGGTGCGCGTGCTCGGCGAACACGTCGCACAGCGCCTGCAGGTACCACGAGCCGTGGCGCGGGTCCCGATGCGACACGAACGCCGGCAGCGTCGAGTGCGCGATCAGCATGTCCGAGTAGAGGCGCTGCGGGGTTGACGGGGTCGACGCGGGCGCCGGCGGAGGAGGGAGCGCCGCCGCCCCGCGCCTCTCACCGCCACCGACTCCTCCTCCGGCCCCGACTCCTCCTCCGGCCCCGACTCCTCCTCCGCCCCCGGCCGCGGACGCGTCGCGCTCGCGGTTCGGCATCCTCAATTTCGTCGGCGCGTCCCACTCCTCCCACTCGCGGTTGCCGCTGCAAATGCAATGCGCTCAAATGTACTCCACTATCCTTCGTACAAGTTATTCGATGCGCTCGCTGACTAGTCTAGTCTACTCACCGGCACATTTGAAAGATGAACACTTTCGGTATGGAGCACAGTTGCGGGAAGTTTTTGTTGTTGAAGTTTTCGATGACCTCATATAGGGAGACGAGATTGCCATCGCTGCACCTGAAGTCAGAGTCGAACTTCTTCTCGTTGGGATATCCGTGCGACGAGATCACAATGAACACGCTCTGCACGTCAACCAATACGCGTTTCAGCCATTCAGCGCTCAGCGTCTGCAGTGTGCTCTGCCAACACACAATTTGTAAATGTTACTCAAATTGCGAGCGAGGACGGAAAAAAAGCCATGCAAAAACCAATAAAAAACGTACGGGTCGGTCGAGGTTCATGTAGGTGAGGACCTGGAAGCCGATCTCCTTGAAGATGTGCTTGAGCCTGTCCACGTCGGCTTCGGCTCCAGGCCTCGGCACGTCGCTGTTGTTCTTATACTCCGTGTAGCAGAACATTATGATGACTCCGCGCTGCTCTTGGCTTCCGCAAGTGTCGTACACCTCCAACCCTGGACGGAATCCAGTTGCATCACTTGACACTATTGCACTACTAGTAGCACTAGCACTGGTAGCACTCTTTGCAGCACTCACCGTTGCCCTCCTTCATGAATTGTGTTGATTTTTTGACAGTAACGGGAGGACGCACAGGATTGTCATCGGTTTGTCCCGATGCTGGAATGTTGGGCGCTGCTTGGGCTTCCCTCGAAGTACTCGGATCGTCTGTACAGAATGATACCATGAAAACATTTCTCCCACTAACTAATATTGAAAGAGTGTAAAAGAAATGTGAAGTTTACTTCTGGATTGATGCTGCAGTGATTCCTTTTTATCGGGCTTCTTCAAACTGACAAAGTTTTTTTCGTTTAAACCTGTAAAATGAGGGATGATTCATTAAAATTAAGTTAAGAAGCTTAACATTAATTTAATATGTTGACTTCAAAGTTAATTTAAAGATTTTTGGTACACAGATCTGACATAATATTGTTATGAGTAAATGATTAATAACTGTATGTGTTTTTGCTTAAATTTCTTTAGTTTCTGTAAAGTATTTTAAATTTCTCTGTATCTAATTACTAACAATCTTGTTTCTATATTAGGTAACTTTAAAAAGTTTAAAGCTTTAAAAGTTAAAGAATAAAGTTGGGCTGAGTAGCATTTGCTATTTCATCATGTTTCATTGCCACACTTTAAGTCTAGAACCAAACGAGTTACAGAAAAAGTATTTTCTGAACAAAACTTTCTCTACAGTTTGCTGATCTTTGAAATATTAAAATCTACCAGAATGTCCAATTGATTAAGATTGCCCTAAGAACTAGTGAGCTACAGTAGAATTGGTGGTGACATATAAGTAGTTTCACCATGGAAATTACAATTAAAAAACCCTGATCGCAATATGTTGGGTGTTGGCGAGTGTTACTTCAGTATATATGTTACAAAGTGGCATAATGGCTTACGTCCTTTTATAGTGTTCAAACCACTGGCTTCAAATTATAGAAAGTTTAAAATTTATAAATACGAAGTTGTAGGTACCATCGGGTCTTTCGCGGGGATGAAGTGAGTTCTCAGGGTCCAAATATCTCACCAAATCCCAATAACCGGTCTCAGTCAATGCTTCTATGAGTAGTTCAAATGCACGAGGGCCTCTTCGTTGGACGTCCATGTACAAATGTCGTTTAAGGGTCCGTTGATCTTCGTTTTTATCCTAATTAAAAAACATTTTTATTATTTATTATTAACCTCCAATAAAATATTATTTCGTATGGAGACAACTCATACCAAAATATAACGTTCGGTCATAACATCAGAGAAGACACCCTTTTCGTGTAACGCTGTTACCATCAATTCTAGGTCCGTTTGTTCAACTAAAGATGTAAAGTTTCTTTGTATAGCATCTCTGTGTCTATCTTCCATTTTAATATCTTACAATCTATCACAGAAGAGTAATTGGTAGCAACCCTATATTAAATATTCTCTATAATACCACTTATTGATTATTGTTTTCCTTGAATTAAATATAGTGAATCATTCGTAAAATAAAAACAAGTCAGTGAAAACTCAACAAAAACAATTTTTAAAACGTGTTTACAATTTGTTTTCTGTTGTTCTGTTCACAATTCACATCACAAAATCAGTGTTACCAACTCTCAAAAATATTTACCCCTAAAGCTAAAATCAAAACCCCTAAAATCCCCTAAAAATAATATTCTGTAAAGATAATAAATAATGTGCATGAATATGAATCAAGCAGATATTCCTCATTTTTTATAATTAAAAAAACAGTAAATAACAAACTAATAATTTGAAAATAAAAAAAATGAACATTTAGCAAATTAAAAAGTTAGTATGTGGATTTTTTTTCATTTATTTATTCTTTTATTTACAACCTAGATATTGTATTATAATTTCTAGATTGACACTCATATGCTGTTATTTTTTCAATACTCTTTATTTATAAATTATTTATTACATCAAATCAAATTTAATGTGAATCGGACCAACATTATGCTTTGCAATATTTCAATAGATAATCTGTTCCGCAACTTATTTTTGACGATATTATAGATGGAGAATGCGCGTTCGATCACCACAGAGTAGTTGTAATATATTTGTACAAGATGTCGCTAAGTCACTAGATTAACAGATAAATATGATTGGCTAGTTTGCATTCTTCCAGGTCCTATACTTTTACATATTTATTTTTCTCAAAAAAAATAAAAAATAAATCCCCCTAAAAAATCCCATCTTTCTTATTTACCCCCTAAATTTGGGGGAAAACCCCTAAGTTGCGAACCCTGAACGAAATGACGTAATACCATTATAATACTGACTGCTGACATCAGTCAGACCAATGAGTAATTAATAATTACTAACCTATTGTTCTTATTGAGTCAGACAGATTCAGACATGATATGACATGTCAATACAAGTATTGTCAAATTCGCATCAGTTGTCAATGGTCTTACAAAAGATTATGTTTGACCATTAAATAATTGTAGTCTATGGTATAAATAACAGTCTGTACGGGAAGAGTATGTTTTTGTATGAATTCGTTGTTCTTGTATGTTACCACGCAAGCAAGTTTGACATTGACATACGATTCTATTCTAGTCTGTGGCGTGGTGATTCTAAATGCTGTCATTTGTGATATAAAGAAAGATTAATTAAATCGCTTTCATTAAAAACATAATTTCTAAAACTTATTATAATGAAACTCTTAATTTTATTTTGCGCAATATTTGCACTAGCGTATGCGTATGAAATAAACGATATAAAATCGGCCAGAATTGAAGTAAGTATTTAACTGAGTAAGGAAAAAGGAAATAAAGAAAATGCAATTCTAAATTTGAACTGGTGTTTAGACTTGCAGAGGTTGCTCCCTAAATCGGTTGCCCGAAGTGAAGCAGTTCGTGATGCAAGACGCGCCCGCGTACGAGCGCGTCCAAGTGGACTTCATCACGGGCGCGCCTCCCGAGCTGGTTCTGCTCGGCGAAGGCGACGCCGAGTTGGAGCGACTTCCGCTTTCCAGCCTCAACCGCTTACAGTGCAATCAACTTCTTCAGGCCAAAGGGTTCACCAACAAGACCAACAAGACCAACAAACGGAAAGGGGACGAGACTGAATTCTAAGCGGACTCATTTAATTTGTCTCATACATTCCTTCTTTGTAAATGTTGTATATAAAATGCATTCATATGTAGATACAGGAATAATTTATTAAAATTTAGAAAATTGCTTTAAAATTGTTTTATTCCTCTTACAAAATTATGGTGTATAACAAATCTCATTAAAACATTAATTTAAAAATAGGATAGTCCAAAATCAATGATCTTTATACAATACTTTTGAATGTTCAATTGCACTGGAATATTAAAAAATGAAAAGTTTCTTGTAAAACAGCACAACTTCACCTACGCATAGAAATTGTGTGATAAATGATATTGCATCAAATGTATCCTTTACTTTCAAATCGTCATTAAATTCTGTTTATGCCCGGAACAGGTATGATTAAATCTTGTCCAGATCACATTATGTTGGAACGACGGTCGTAGCAAAATTGCTTTGCCTTTGCATAAATCCAATACCACTTCAAAAATAACGGCATCTGACTAAACAATCTAAAGAGTGTACCAAACTGACCATCTGAAAGTAAAGGAAGTAAAGGGTTGATATACTTGCAAATGGCTTCGCCCAAATAATGGTTTATATTACTAAAACATATTTACAATGGCTCGACAAGAAACAAGAGTGAAGTTCAGGTGAGCAAGGTGCAGTCGAGGTCCTCGTCGCGGCCGTCGGCGTGCGCGCGCCTGAGCACCCGAGCCACGACGTCGGCCAGCGCCTCGCGAGCGCCCTCCTCCAGCAGGCACAGGCACTGCGCCTGGAAGGCGGGGTCCTGCGGCAGACGCAGCACCACGCGCAGCGCGATCTCCGAGTTGGCGCGCACGTACATGTTCTTCTCCTTGGTGCCGTTGACGAGCGCCGGCAGCAGCGCGCGCAGCACCTCGGCGCCCGCGCCGCGCTCCAGCGGCGCCTCGCGCCCCAGCAGCGTGCTGGCGCGCGCCATCAGCAGCTTCACCTCGTTGCTGGCGTGGTTCATGCTGCGCGCGAACGGCGACAGCACGCCCGACGGCACGGGCCGCTCCTCGAGCAGCAGGTGCTTGAGGAGGTAGCCGACGCCGCGCAGCCCGTTGCACACGACGGGCACCTTGTCGCTGGCGAGGTAGGCGAGTAGCGTGCGCTCCACCTTGTCGCGGTGCGGCTCGCAGTAGACGACGGCGGGCGTCTCCTTGAGCGCCACGAAGAGCGCGCAGGAGCGGCCGTGCAGCAGCAGCGCGTCGTCGGGCGCGGGCGCGCCGAGCCCGGCCGCCAGCACGTGGTGCAGCAGCGCGGCGTCGCGGTGCGGCGGCGGCAGGCAGTGCAGCAACGCGCCCAGGCAGCCGCCCACGGAGCAGCGCAGCGCGTCTTCGGGGTGCGCCAGATGGGCGGGTCCGCTCAGCGTGGCCAGCAGCGCCAGCGCGTTGCTCTCGCTCATCTTGTCGCCGCCGCCGATCATTGTGTTGCGCAACGCCTGCGTCAGCGTCTCCTTCACGGCCACGTCGTCCGTCAGCTTGAGCTGGTTGTGCAGGTCTTGGAAGAGGCCGTCGGCGCGGTTGTGGATCAGGATGAGCTGGTGCAGCGCCTGGCAGCCCTTGACGCGCACCGGCCGGTTGGGGTCTTGCAGCGACTTGAGGAACGTCGTCTGCAGCTGCGGCAGGAACTGCTTCAACATAGATCCGACCTGCGCCAAGAGAACGGATTAATGTTCCCCATGTCCATGTGTTCGAAGCGAAATCGCGTTCCTTCGAGGAGGAGAGTACGAGGATACCTTGGCGAGGAGGAGGGCGAGCGTCTCGAGCACGGCGGCTTTGACGTTGGCGTTGAAGCGGTCCCCGAGGATGCGGATGAGCGGCCCCGTCACGTGGATGACGGAGGGCTGCAGCGCCGCCGCCGACGTCAGTCTGATCACCTCGCCCAGCATCAGCGCCGCGTTCTCCTTGTCCTCCGGCAGCCCGTTCAGGATGGACTCGCGGAAGAGCGGCAGGATGGGCGCGATGCCCTTCGGCAGACAGAAGCCGGGCAGCGTGTCGCCCTCCAGCTCGGCGGCCGCGTAGCGCACCGCCTGCCGCACGTCCGACACGTGCTGGATCTGCTTCTCCGGCTCCAGCGTCTTGGTGAGCGCCACCAGCGCCTCCCACGCCATCTGCACCACCTCGCGGTCGCGCTCGGCGAACAGCAGGATGAGCCCGCGCAGCAGCTGCGGCACGTAGGGCGCCAGCTCGGCGCGCGTGTGCGTCACGTACGCGCACAGCAGCGCCGCGGCCGCGCGCCGCCGCCCGCCGTCGCCCGCGTCCGCCGGCGCGCGCACTAGCTCCAGAAGCGCGTCCAGGATGCAGCGCACGCCCGCCTCGTCCACCACGGGCAGCAGCGCGTCGCGGCAGTGCTCCAGCTCGCGCGCCTCGTGCGGCAGCCCGCGCGCCGCCTGCAGCGCGCCCAGCAGCGCGGGCAGCACGCGCGGCAGATGGCGCGCCAGCGCGGGGCCCGCCGCCGCCGCCAGCGCCGACAGCGCGCGCGTTCCGCCGCCCGCGCCGCCGCCCGACGTCAGCACGGGGATCAGGTAGGGCAGCACCGCGCGCGACTTGATCGCCATCACCTGCTTGAGCCCATCGAGCGTGGCCTCGGCGACGGCAGGGTCGGGGTCGCGCAGCCCCTCCAGCATGTGCGGCAGGATGTCGTCGAGCGCCTTGTTGCCGATGGTGGCGTGCAGGCTGTCGAAGGTCTTGGCGGCGGCGGCGCGCACCTCGGGCAGCGGGTCCGCCAGCGCGGTCCTCACCGTGGGCACCAGCCCGTCCGCGAAGCTGAGCACCGCGTCGCGCGACGTCGACGCCAGGATCTCCCCGAGGCCGATGCACACTCCCTGGCGCTGGTCCGCGCGCTCAGAGCGCAGGCCGCGCTCCAGGATGGGCACGATCTCCGGCAGCACGCGCTCGCCCAGCTTGCGCACCAGGTCGCCCAGCGTGCGGGCGGCCACCTGGCGCTTGTCGTAGCTAGTCGACGCCAGGCAGCCCAGCAGCAGGCCGAAGAGCGTGGGCAGGATCTCGCGCAGCGTCTTGGGCGTGTTGGTGACCACCACCTTCCAGACGTGCAGCGCGGCCTGGCGAACCATGAGCGCGACGTCGCTCCGACCCATGTAGAGGCCGGCGAGCACGCGGTTCCTGCGGTCGGCGCCGAGCGCGCTCATGATGGCCCGATGCGAGTGCTCGGTGCCGAAGTTGTCGTCCTCGGAGGCGGTCTCGGTGCTCATCTTGCCGGAGACGCCGGAGATGCGGTAGAGCAGGTCGCCGAGCAGCTGCACGGAGCTGTAGCGGATGCGCCAGTTGTCGTCGAAGAGGCCGCGCTCGAGCTCGGGCAGCAGCAGCGCGATGGCGGACTCGGCGTACAGGTTGACGATGCGCTGCCCGGCCTTGAGCGCCGTCTCGCGCACGTACTCGTTCTCGTCCGCCAGCGCCTTGAGGATGGGGTTGATGATCTGACCGATGTAGGGAGTGAACTCGTCCGTGAACGCGCCTGGCATGTAGATGAACATCATGATGTAGCCGTCCTTGACGTGCGGCGCGATGTCCGTGCGCTCGGCCGTGGCGATGATGTCGGGCATGATCTTGTGCAGCTTGTGCACGCCGAGGCCCGCGACCACCTCGGAGAGGCCCTGCGCGGCGCCCGAGCGGTCCACGCTGCTCGACTCCGAGGTGAGCGTGTGCATCAGCCAAGGCAGCAGCTCCTCGAAGCTGCTCTCGCCCATGCCCTTCACCATGGCGCCGAGCGCGCGAGCCGACACCGAGCGGACCTCGGGCACGGGGTCGAGCAGCGAGCTCTTCAAGCCGGGAATGATGTTGGGCAGATACGGCTTGAGATCCTTCTGGTCGGTGAGCGAGTACATGTTGCCGATGATCTGCGCGGCCATCTTGCGCGTCTCCGTGCTGCGGTCGAGGAAGGCGCGCTGCACCACCGGCATGATGAGCGCCAGCGACGGGGCGTCTATGAAGTGCACAAACTTGGTGTCCAGCAGCGTCTGCAGGCAGACGGACGTCTTGTTGGACGGGTCCTGCAGCGCCTCCAGCAGCACCGGCACGATGGCTTGGATCTCGGGGTTCCGGATGACGGAGCCGATGACGCGCAGCGCCTCGGCGCCGGCGTGCTGCACGCGCATGTGCGAGTCGCTCAGCACCTCGATCAGCTTGGGCACGATGGACGGCAGGCACGAGGACAGCTGCTTGGGCGCGCAGTAGGCCATCGCGCCCAGCAGCTCCACGGAGCCCGCCTTGGTGCGCCAGTTGTCGTCGTTGAGCGCGGCCAGCAGCGCGGGCAGCACCAGCTTCACGCCGTGCGCGCTCAGCCGGCTCATGATGAGCTTGGCGGTGTCGTCGGCGGCGGCGCGCACGTACTGCGAGCTGTCGCCGAAGCACAGCAGCAGGTGCGGCAGCACGTGCACCACGTACGGCTCGAACAGCCGGCCCAGCTTGTCGCACAGCATCTCGAACCCGAACAGCGCGCCCTCCCTGTACTTGTAGTTCTTCTTCTCCTGGATGGCCTCCGTCAGCCGGCCCATCACGTCCAAGTTCTTCAGCGACAGGATGCCGAGGCCCTTGATGATGCCGGCGATGCCGTACGCGGCTCCCTGCAATCACACGACACACTGTAGCGGACTCTTTCGAGCTCGGCCAAATCTCTTTCGAGTTCGAGCGCTACGGACCTTCCTGTCTCCGTATTTCTCGGCGGTGAGCAGTTGCTTCAACAGCTTCGATATGATGGGGTTTATGTCGTCCTTGAGCGCGGGCGAGGTGATGAGGTGAGGCAGACAGTTGCTCACGGCCTCCTGCACCTGCTGGCTGGGGGTGGACAGCGACGCGACCAGGCGCACGGTTATGGGCTTGATGCGGGCGTCGTCCGGCTCCAGATGGCGCGCCAACGAGCCGACCAGCAACACGACCGCCTGCCGCACCGCGTCGTAGCCCCCGGACTTGGGCGCCTTGTCGAGGAACTCCTCGAACACCGGCAGCTGGCTGTTGAGCGTCTCCTTGCCGTGCAGCTCGACGACGGCCATGGCGGCGTTGAGCATCTCGGCGCGCACGCGCTCGTCGCGGTCCGCCAACGCCGTGCCCACGAAGAAGGAGACGGCCTCGGCGACGGCGTCGGGCTGCAGGTGCGGCGCCAGCGCCCGCAGCGCCAACGCCGCTCCGCGCCTCGCGCCCCACTCGTCCACCGCCGCCTCCACCTCGTGCCCGAACTGGTCCAATCGCGCCGGGATCACCTGTGCCCAACGAAACTCCCTTCAGTCGCTCCACTCTTCGTCGCAGTGGCGATGAATCGAGACCGAGGTACTGACCGGTAGCTTCTCGCGGTAGATCCGCTGCAGGTCGTGCAGCGCGTCGCGGGCGGCCTGCGCGCCGCGCTGCTGCACGAGGTGCGCGAGCGCGGCGGCGGCGGCGCGCTGCAGCGGCTCGGCCGGGTGCTGCACCTCGCCCATCACCAGCGCCACCAGCTCCGGCTCCGCGCTCCACGACTGCGCCGCCGGCACTCGCTCCCACAGCCGCTGCGCCACCTCGCGGTTCTGCTCCGACGCATCGAACGTGGCGACCAGCAGCCGCTTGGTGATCTCGCGCGCGCACTCCGGCTCCGCGAATAGCGGCGGCAGGCAGCCGGCCACGTGTAGCAGCGCCTGCAGCGCCGCCTCGCGCACCGTCTCCTGCGGGCTCTGTAGCCCGGCCAGCAGACACGTCACGTCCTCCAGCGAGAGGCGGCCTCGCGCCCCGCACTGCGCCGCCTCCAGCAGAGCGCACGTGCTCATGGACTGCACGCGGCCCGTACTGCTGCCTGACATACACCTTCGATTAAAGCTTCGGAACGACCGAGATTGGCGACGGCGTCGATGCGAGAATGCTCACCGATGAGATCGATGAGCAGCCGGAACATGTGGTCGAGCGGGAAGAGTTCCGGGTGCAAGGGACTGTGAGGGTGGAGGTCGTCGCGCAGGGCCGCGTGGCGCACCACCACCGCCAGCGCCAGCTGCGAGGCGGACGGGTGCGCGCGCACGGCGGCGCAGTTGAGCCCTTGCTTCAGCAGTGGGAACACGTAGCAGAAGCCGGGCGCAGTCAGATGAGTACCGTCCTTGTTGGCGCCCACGGTGGTCTGGTGCAACAGCTGGATGCACCGAACGGTCGCCTTGTCCAGATCCTCCTCCTCCCAACTCGGATCCAGAGCGCACTGCGGTTTGTGTAGCCTTCGAAATTATTAAGACGTGTGTGTAATTCTTTTTTGCGTTGCATTCACTGTTTTACATCTTGTTGCCCTTAGAGCCCTTAGAGTTAGTTAGAGCCGGCTAACTTTGTTAATTGTTGTGCTACAGTTATAAATAGCTGTAGTTGTAAAGTGCAATTTAATAGTAAATCTATTTATATCATAAATTTAAAAACCACCTCGTGAACTTTGAAAACTATGAGCCTATGGAAACTAGGAGTTTTGAAAATCGAAAAATACTTAGAGGGATGCATCAAAAATAGAAGCTAAAAACAGAAAACAAGCTAAGACGCATGGATTAACTCAAAAATCAATGCAATCGACCTACGAGCCCATCCAACAAGGCCTCTCACCCGAAGCTGTATTTTTTTTTTTCATGAGTTTGTAGTTGCATCAACTGAATGTGGATAGGAATCTAAGAAAATCTAGAATCTGATACATACTTTGGTATTGTAAATTATTTCCAAAGTACCTGATGGTGGTCCTGGCGATTGCGTCTCCGAGCATAGGGTGCGCGGGCAGAAGCGCGCTGCGCAGCTGCGTGTACGCAGCGGGGATGCGCGGCGCCGCCAACGGCGTCCGCAGCGCGGCCAACAGCGCAGGCACCACGCGACGCGCACGCGCCGCCAGCGCCCACGCGCTGCCTCGCTGCGCCGCCGCCGCCAGCGCCAGCGCGCGCGCCACGCGCTCGTCCAGCTGTCGACACACGTCACTGCACTGTCCGCCCACACCGCTCTCGACACCGCACACTCTGCGTCACTCACCTCGGTCAGCCGCTCCCTCACCGCGGCCTCCTTCGCCAGCTGCGCCTTCATGGCCTCCCTCTGCTTGGCCGACAGCGGCGTCTCCTTCGCCTTCCCCTCGCGCCGCCTCTTCTCCTCCAGCTCTCGCCGCAGCTGCAGCTCCTCAAGCTGCTCCTTGTAGCTGTACGCCTTGCTCTCTCGCTTCAGGTTCATCTCCTTGCCGTCCTCGTTGCCCGGCACGGCACTCTTGTCGTACAGCTCCCCGGGCGGCGTCAAGTACGTGAAGTACTCGTCGCGCGTGACGCGCAACAACGCCGGATCCTGCAGAGCGTCCACGAGACTCTGAATAGCGCTCGCCGCGACGCCCTCCGCGTGCGTCGCCACCAGCGTCGTCACCACGTTGGACAACGTCTGCAACACCGAAACACTTGTCAGAACTTTTCCCGTTTGCAAGCGCAAGTCACACTCGGACACTAACTCACCTCGTTCACCGTAAACCCGACTATGTAATTGTTCTTCAAATTGTTCGCATACATGGCGACCAATTTCTTCGGCTCCAATCCGAGATACTGCACCAACTTGACCCACGATCGACCATCTGCGGCCACAGCCAGCGGATGATGGCAGCACTTGAGCGCGTCGATCGCCAGATTCTGGCGATCTTCTACCGGATAATCTGATGACAGATTTAATCAGCAACGTCTAAAAAGTCCAGGGCTTCTAATAAAAAATGCATAATTATTGTATAAATTTGTACCTTTGTAAGAACACAGCGTGTGAATACAGTCCAATACCATTTTGCCAGTTAACTCGGTCTTATCGTCGGTCTTGTCCTTTCCTCCGAACGTCTTTCCCTCGTCGAGCACTCTGTCCAGTTGGAGTATGAGGTTCCTCGCCACGTGTCCTCTGTCCTCGCGCCCGAGCAGCGACTTGGCTTCCTCCAGGGCGACGCTTCTGACCGCCTTCATCGGCGACAACATCACCACCACCAAAGCTCTGTAAGCCGGGGAGTTCCGTTCGCTCGCGACACTCGAGTACTTCTCCAAGAGCGTCCTGGATAGGAGCACCACCTGTATCAGGGCTACAAGGAGTGAATACTATAGTGAAGGTCGACATTTGGCGTACATGTGAATGGCGACAGAGGAATTACCGTCTTCCCCGGAGGCGGCGAGCACCCGGTCGTGCAGCAGCACGACGCGGTCGGGGTGATCCACGGCCGGCCAGAGGGCGCTGCGAGGCAGCTCGCGCTCCTCGTCCAGCTCGGCCGCGGCGGCCATCGCGCACACGCCCTCCGCCACCACGAGCGTCTGCAGCGGCTGCTGCACGGCCCTCTCGACGGCCTTCGCCATGAGCGGACGCAACGCGGCGGACTGCTGGGCCGTGGCGGCGTTGTGGCGCAGCGCGCGCGACATGAGCGCCGTGTAGGCCACGCGCACCGCTTGCGTGCTGCTCTTGGCGGACGCGTGCTTGGTGAACGCCTCCAGCAGGAGGGGTGGCAGCGCGCTACGCGGCGGCAGCGACAGCGTCCAGAGCAGCAGCGTGTCGAGTGCAGCGCACAGCGTGCGCTCGTGCGACTCCGCGTCCAGTATGCGAGCCAGCTGCGCAGCGGCCGAGTCGTAGAGCGCGGCGCGCTCGTCGGCCGCCGCGTCCAGCAGACGCAGAGCGCTGACCGCATGCAGCACGCCTATCTTATCCTCGCTCGAGGTGAGCTTGCCGCCGGCGCCGTTGTACTCGGCGAACGCGTGCGTCAGCAACGCGCTCGCCGTCGCAGTGTCGCGGACGCGTTGCGCCAATCGCGCCACGGCGCGCGCGGCCTCCTCGCGCACCCACTCGTCTTTAGAATGCGCGTTCACTATGAGGCTCCGGCCGATGTCCGCTGCCACTCCGCGCACGCGCAGGCGCAGGCACGCCAGCACCTCGCCGACCGCCTGCACGGCGGTCTCGGGGCTGCGCAGGAGGGCCTTGTTGAGCGCCGGCAGCAGAGTGTCGTGCACCAAGTCCTCGTCCAGCAAATGCAGCAAAGCGCTGCTGCCGCTGATGTAATGCGCGTTCGGCCTCGTCTTCGTGCTTATCACGCTCTTGATCAAACTGTCCAACATCTTCGCCTGCAACAAATATATAATTTGGTTGCTAATTTGCATGACTGCAGTAATTTGCATGACTGGCAATAGATGACCTTGTGCTGCGAAACGGTTTGCAGGTCGGCCGTCTGCGCGGCGTGGCGACACAGCGCCGCGAAGGCGACGCACAACTGCGGTCCGCTGTCTGCCGGCTTTGACAGAAGCACCTCGGTCCACTTGGCTTGCTTCTCCGCGCCGATGGATGTCCAGCATGTGTGCAACTGGGAACATCGTGCAATTAATTTCTCTCAAAGCAATTTTGGTGTTTGTCTACTTGACTAATAGACTATTAGTCTTTCCTCTATTAGTACTTTTGCAAATTATCAACTACAAGGCTAATTGGAAAACAAACACTTACCATATTGTAAGCTTTTTCATTAGCCTTTTTATCACCGTAAGCAGTAACCACACAAAGGAGGTTCGCTTGGGACATCACAAGTGAATTGTATTCTAATTCATTGCATTCTTTGCCTTTCAGAGCATTTTGGGTGAACACTGTCGTTAAAGACAGTGCATATAGACCAGTTCGACATGTACTTTTACTGAAAAAAAAAAAAAAAAAAATACACATTATTCATAATAATGACATTTAAAAATAAAATAAAAGATAGATATTGCTTATTTCATCGTTCTAAGTATCACTACAATAAGATTCTGAATAATATTGACATATTTTCCAACAATTTGAATTCTTATAAAAAGAAAATTGGCAAATTACTTTTGAAAAATTAATTTTATACTTATAGAATATTCTCTTCTTTTTCTTATTATTATTCTTATTATTTTAATTAATAAATAAATGTAAAAATATATTTTTTATGATTCTTTAGGCCTATTTGTATATAATCTATAATATATATTTTTTAAATTTATGGCTGTATGTAATCTAAATCTAAATAAATAAAAAATAAATATTTATGCAGCTAGACAAGTGGTAGTAAACCCTTCTTTATAGAGTTCTAGCAACCCGCTTGCGACTTCACATGTGATACAATTTTTCCCTCTTTCCATTTAATGAAATCTGTATCAAAATCCATTGGGTGGTTTAGAAGTATTTAGCAGAGAAACAGATAAAGGCAGATAGTTTCAGCAACTTGGTTGCAATATATTGTTTTTTTTTTTTCTACTTACTTCAAAACTGAATTAGGTTTTATTATATATATATATATAGACTTTCCATGGAAATTATCTAATTGATGGTGAAAACTGCATCAAAAATCGTTGAGTTAGCAGATATACAGGCAGAAATATAAAAAAAGAATACTTACGAGGTGGCAGTGTTCCGTAAAAGTTCAGACACTTCGAGAAGTGCCGGCACAAGACATCTCAGTGAATTCTCCCTATGTGCAGTAGCAAGATATACTATGAGGCCTCTGACATAGGACTGTGACTTTGAATCCCGGTAACGATGGAGTGTGGACATCACCACTCGGCACACATATTTGAACACTGCCTCCGACACATCTGGTTTTAATAAAATAAAACTTAACAAAATCACACAAGTCTTCAATTTGAAAATATTTTTTTAAACAAGTTTTCTGTATTTTGTTTTGGCAAATGACGGTTAAATGTAGCCAAATATATAAAAATAATTCAAAAAAGGTATTCTAATATTTAAATTACATATTTGTAACATTAGAACATTGTAATTTCTTATTTGAAACCTATATTTTTTTCAAATAAGAAATATCAAAATATAGATATTTTTATTTATAATAGATCATTATTTTTTTCTAAAACAACACAGGTCACAAATCAGAAGTTCTGTTTTGATTGTTCTTTGAATAACATGTATTTGCTAACTTACAGTAAAAATAAAAATAATTTCAAAATCATATTTTCCTGAATTGTGGCTAATGAAATTGAACAGGCTTATAACCACAAAAGAACTTTCATTAAAGTTATTTCTGTAGATGTTATCACTAGAATAACCACTTAACTCTACCTAGATATTAGTATTACTTATCTGGATCTATTTAATATGATATATTATGAATAATGTTCTATACTAAGTATATTTATTCAAGTTCATGGAAAACCCAGGTACTTGGCTAATCAATAAAGTTGGTTGTAAAAAGTTTTCTCATATTTATTAGTATTTTAATTCAGCTGCATATATGTCAAAATCATTCTCAATTTAAAGAATTACATCTACAATTCAAATACTAACCTGGAGTAGACAAAACATCTCGAATTTCATCAATTGCTTCGAGTCTTCCTTTCCAACTTGCGGTCTGGATTTTGAACGGTATATCCTTAAGTCTCTTTAATATCTAGTAACAAAATAGTTAGGTTAATCGAAGCACATGATTTTAATATAATATAAGGTCTGAAAAAAGAATTACTACCTCAGAATCTGCCATTTTACACACATTGGAAATATTCGATTCGGCGACTGATATTCGGAAATTTCAGCATATAAAAAAGTACACGACACGCACGGTCCCACGATCTTCATTCAACATAGAGTACTATAATTAATTAACAAAGAACACTAATTTTGTCATATAGTATGTTACACAAACTTGTCTGTGGCTCTTTGAGTCTGAATTTAAAACTATACTCTTTGGTTATAATTCCCCAATGACAAGAATAACAACATTATTTATTAGTTAATTACTCATTGTAATGCCCGCACTTGCCAGCAAGAGCGTGAAAAATTGTCTATTGATAATTTACAACTTGAGCCACTAAACACAAAAAATTAGTCGAGTAGATTAAAAACTAACTTAGTAGAGTCGATCAATTTTGTTCCATTCACGTTGTTATAGTAGCGGGGGGCGGTTCATCGGCTAAACAAGTTTGAACCTATCGCTTAAATCGAGTTCACTAGCAGCAGTAGCAGCCGCAAAAATGGTTTCGCTGAAGCAAAAAAAAATTTTTAAAATTTGTATCTAAAACACAACTTGAGCCACTAAACACAAAAAATTAGTCGAGTAGATTAATAACTAACTTAGTAGAGTCGATCAATTTTGTTCCATTCACGTTGTTATAGTAGCAGGCGGCGGTTCATCGGCTAAACAAGTTTGAACCTATCGCTTAAATCAAGTTCACTAGCAGCAGAACAGCCGCAAAAATGGTTTCGCTGAAGCGAAAAAAATCTTTAAAATTTGTATCTAAAACACCATTCATCATCTAAAATGAAGCATTTCTTCATCTACCCCTTCTAAAATAGCCATTAATATAAGCTTTATTAGATTATTCACTTTATTGCATTGCAGCCGAACACCACTCACTTGTGTACAGTACAGTACTACAAGGTATGACCAAGGAACATACATACTTGGTGTTGACTGTACTCGACTGTTTTAATGATTTGTTTTAATATATAGTGTTCTGTGGTTTTGATTATTTATATGTATTTTTTATTTTATTGTATATGTATGTATATTGTTCTACTACAGATCACTATTATATTGCTATTTTCATTTCTTTCATTAATTTTCATCAAGGAAGGAACATTATATACATATGAACTCACTTTCATTAATGAAATTTTAATTTTTATAAATAAACACACTTTTAATTTATAATCTATAATAAATAATCACTAAACGCAGTGATAATTTTGGTATAAGTATATGATATGGATCAGAGACGAGATCAATTATGTGAATTACAATCCTTCATAAATAACGCCGACAATGATTTGACCATGATATTACAAAGTTTACAATGGGATAAAAAGGGATTGCAGGTTAAAATTATATTTGATTTTGCATAAATTTAAGATGTAACATTGTACATGGGAAAATTTTATTTGCATTTATCTTTATTGTAATTTTTTAGAACCCTATTAGAGTCGGTTGTAAATATGACGAAAACCATAGGATGCATCCAGATAAGAGAGAGCAACATGAAGTGGATTGCTTTTTGAAGTCTGAAGGTTATTCCTCTTCAGATAAAATGTTACCGGATCCCTTAGACCCTGAGGCAAATAACCTTGTTAAATTCTGTGAGTACCCATAGTATATTAGTAAAAATGGTAGGTGGGTAGCACGTCTCGTTTTTAGTACTTTTGTTTATTAGAAAATCAGAAAATGATATTCATATTACTAACTGATGGAGAACTTTTTTTTTGCTTTTCTTATTTTAAGTTATTTTTATGATAAGGTTGACAGTCCACTTGATGGTAGGAGGCTTCCTTTGCCAATTAACACAATGAATGTCATTTATGTGCAACAAAATTGCTGCCTACCTTAGTAGGATTACCTTAGTCACCAAAACACAAAATCACACATGCTATTATTTCAGGGTGGTCTTCTGTAACAGGGCGGTTACTGCCGCCAGGCAGGGTGCCCAAATGACCACATAACCCAGTGTGAAAGAAATTGTGCAGGGAAGCCTAGTGTGATGTCAAATACATATATTGAAAATCTACCCATTTTTTAACATCGTAAACTTGTTGAATAAAATAGACAAATATAGTCAGCAGTACTTAAATTTACATATTAAATTTCAGGTGAAACAGACGTAAATAATATCATTGAGTATGCAGCAAAGATAAATCCACTGTTCAACAAAGGTATGTAATTTTATATTAACCAATATTTTCAAAAGTAGGCTTTTTACTTTATTTTAATACATGAGAATGCATATAAATCAGCAGCAATATGTACATTTTTTTAATAGATATCCCTGCTTATTTAGTTGGCATATTGATAATCTGTCAGAGAAAATTGGAAATAGAAGTATTTTCGATCATTGATCATTTCAATATAAAATATAGATGATAGCCCCAATATACAGCATTTTTTTTTTCTTTCAAAAAAGCACAATAGTAATATTGATATGTTCAATGAAACAAATTTATTTTTAAATGTGTCAATTACGATCCTCAAACTTTTTGGGGCTTTTTCTCACAAAACTCATATTGATTGTTGACATTTGTTAACAACTAATAACACAAAGTAATTGTGTTTTTAAATATTCTGTTTTACTGAAAATTAATAGTTGATACATAATACCTAATTTGAGTTTAACATTGTACCAAATGTTTATGTATTAATTTTCATATTGGAAGACACTTTTAGAACTAGTTTTCTTTTCTTTTTTTTGTTATGCCTAAGTTTTAAAATTTGGACATTGGACTCTATCTGAAAAAGTTACATTATTGTATAATGACTGTTAATTATTATTGATTTTCTTTATTAAAAAGTTTGCATAATTTCTTACAGTTTTGGAGCTTATAAAACATTATATCCTTTTCTAATTGTATCCTTTGCAATATGACTGTGTTATGTTGTGTTTAGATGTAAACATTCCTAATGATGCATTTCATAATTCTTATTTATATACTTAAGGATATTTTGGAAGCCCTTGAATATATTTGTATCTGTACTGGCTAAATTCTCTGCCAGACATTTAATTTTATATAGTCTATCTTCATAGTTCACATGTTATTGGTCAGTCACTGAGTAAACGTAAATACGGGATGGTAAAAAAATCTGATAATGTAGTAAAAAACTTTAAAAAAAAATTAAGTAAAACCAAAGTGAATTGATCAATAAAGTAATCAGTTGCTTTTAATGAAGTGTAATGTACTAATATACTAGAGAAGCTGTTCCAATTACAAGATTTACTCCATTTCGTTAATAATTATAACTAAATATGGTTCAAGGCTAAAACAAATATTACAAAGTCTAAACAAAGACCGTTTCAGTTAAGTGAATAAGTGACGTCAGAGTCCTCTTATCCTTTATCTAGGTTAAGGTTTGCAACCCATGATGTTGATTTATTCCTGAAGTTTCCATAACTGCTAAGGTTCGGGTTCAGGAAGCGGTAGAGTTCAGCCTCTGACGTTTGAGCGTCTCCAAGCCACGTACACAGCAGACGAACGATGCTCTATATACGATGCGGTGCTCAAGACTTTGCCCCCTTGTCAACAGATAAAAGACTTACAGTTACCTGGGTATGGATTCATTTCATCTGATTGGATTACACTATCTATACAGTAATGTGGTAATTTATTTTAATATGTAGGGATCAACTTAATCAGAGATACTCGTATAACAACCCTGGTAAAAATATTGGCAACAGTGTCTTTAGTTTTGTGGGATAAGCATTGATTTTGTTTGATATTTATTTGTTGATTAGTTTGAAAAACTCTTTGTAAAAGAACTTTATATATGTTATTTGGTGATTTGATGCTAAAGCCGCACTAACTTTGTTGAAATAGCGGAGAGGGTGAAGGGCGGAAGAAGGAGAAAAGCCTCTTGGAGAGTGAAGCGGAATTGCGCGATATGAAGCGCAGGCGCACCAAATATCGCGTCGCCCCCAAAACCAAACACTACTCGGACCTACTACGACAAGTCATCAACACTCAGGTTTCCATCATTATCACTATCATAAATTATGCCACCTTCTTTAGAAGTATCACCTCTACTCTAGTTATTGAGGAAAATATTATAAAATAAAATATTTCTGTTTTTGTTTAGATGGAGCTGTATTCTGAGATGTCCGAGAACAGAGACCAAGAGGCGAAGGCAAAGGAATCACGGGATTGTAAGGGAGATTCGTGGAGAAGAGAAGACAAGTGTGATAAAAAATACAGAGACGAATATAGAAGTGACAAGTACAGGCACAGGAGAGATGGAGATTCACATAAATCAAAAAAAATAAAGAGAAGACACGAACGAAGAGAGAGTCACCATAGAAAGAGATCGCAGGAAAGGGACGAAGAAGAGAAATATCGGAGATATTACGATAGTGAACATGAAAAAAGGAAAAGGAGATATTAAATTTGTATTTTTATTCATATTCACTCAGTATGCTGTGACAGTACAAATAATTTTAATTCCCTATTCATAATAGAAATAGAAAAAATGTTTCAAATATCTACTCCTGGTTTTATTTTTTTATCGAAAACATACTCCTGTTAATCCAGAGGTTGCGGTTACCTGAGACCTGGCAACATTTTGATTGTTAATTTTTAATAGGCCCTTTCAAAGCCTTCGTACATGCGCACTAAGCGGCCATATTGGTGGTGGTGTGGTGAAGGTCCATTTGATGGTAGACTACATAGGGTCATAGGGTCATAGGGTCATAGGGGTTGCAAGTGCGCTGTCGAACTTTGATAAGGATAAAACTTTCCACGAGAATCGGGCTATCAAACTAGTACCTACTTCTATAGGTAAGCGCGTTCAAATAAAAAATAATAATTCACTTTCATTAGAATATTTAGATAATGTTAATGCGATATTTGAAACAGTTATTAAAAGTGTGTAAGTGAATCGAATGGCACATTTTTCTTATTATTTACCGACTAACATGAAAACATTAATTAAACGTTGAGCACTAATACGTTAACGAGCATGAAACAAAAACGGTAGACAATTTCTAGGTAAAATGGATGCGCGTGCGCAATGGGACTGTGACGAACTGACTACTATCCAACACTCGGTCCAAACAGTAGCGCCACTCGCCCAGTTGCTTATTGGACAGATTAATACAAGTATTAAATACTGTCTGCTACCGACCGCTATGCTATTGTCACTTTCGCATTTATAATATTAGGATATGAATTTAGATGCTACATTACTAATCTGAGGCTATAAGATCCAAAACACTAAAGATGATACAGACATCTACTTATGTCAGAATTGTGAAGGTATACCTACGCGGGTTTGAATATACTCAAAAATAGAATAAGATACCTAATTTCTATACAATAATTGTAACAAGTAGAATAAGTTATGCAAAACTCATTCATCACGCTAATTTTACGGTTTGTGCTCAGCGACGATAATTATTAAATAGCTTAAACTTAAATGTGCATTTAATGTTATAGAGGGTAAAGATTGTACCTTTAAGAAGATATTTATTGGTAAACCTTGGTTCTTGGTGTTGGTTATAAGAAAAATAACAAAACACGGCGCGTGGTAAGCATGCCGTCCCCCACATCGCGAGGTCAAACATAATCTAGGCTAGGAGACGACACACAATATTTTTAAATACTTAAATATTTAGCTGTTCCACAAATGCACACGTACAGTAACATTTAAATGTGGTTTTACTCACAACTGTTGATATATTATTATTTTAGTAAGTAAGTAGGTAAGTATTCTGTTTTATTGAATCATGGAATACCATTAGATCTTGGTATCATTATTCATAGAATCATGGAATTGAAGTTTCATGATGGTTCTGAAATTTTAATTGACCGTTGTCCATTAATAATAATAATAAATTATTATTATTATAATCAAGGGTAAATACCCTACCCTTGATTTATAACAGTAACTAATTTTTTTTAATATTAGTATTGGTTTACTTTTAAAATTAGAAAGTAAGTTACATTTATATATTTCATTTTTAACAATGTAAAGGATTTACAGCGCCGATTATTTATCTTCATACCTCGTTATAAAATCGTGTTTTGGTACCATTTTGACACAATCCCAAATTGACACAATCCTAAAATGTCACAGTTTCATTCCGACACATGGGTAAATGTACAGTTAACGGCATAAATAACGTAATCATAAGCTAAGGAAGGATTTTTGCAAATTTCAACTATTTTAATGGATATAACCAAAATTGTAGCATCCAGCTCCTAGAGTACAAATGTGAGTATAGTACAGAGTACAGAGTACAGAGCCATAAAAGCTCAATGCCGCGCGGGGCACGAGACGTGCAAAGGCGCCGACCAAAGTCGTCCAAGCAAAGCGTGAAACTTAGTGAAACGCTCACTCGGTCACTCGCCGCGCATCCGTCGCTCGGGTTGGACGTCTCGCACGCGCGTCTCTAGCCCGATCGTAATCGTTGTTAGCCCACGCGAATCACGCGTATTATACCATCTAATCTCACTATAGAACTCATTTATGTGTTTGTGATGTGAAAATGTGATACTTTCTGAGTGCTCATCTTTTTATGTTGCCCAAAGGATTTTATACAGATTTTCTTTAGTAAGTTTTCTTTTTTTTAATATAAATATTTTGGATACATTAATTTGGTTTTCATTATTTCGTGTTAGGTCTAAGTACCTAAGCATGGCGTGTCTCATAAATCTTCTGCTTTTAAATTTGTAAAATTATATACGAGTTACGAAGTTCAAATCTCCGTAGTTTGAATGGTTTAGTACCCTAAAGTTTGAATGGTTAGTATTTTGAATCTACAACACAAGCAACGCCATAGGTGCTGCAAATTCGGTGCCGACTATAGTAAGTTTATAAGGATAAGTGATTAGGAAGGGATAGGAAAATGAGCTTTAGCATCCCTTACTAACTCACCGAAACACAACATCACATTACACATATGCTGCTATTTCATGGTGGTCTTCTGTAAGGGGGTGGTTACTACCGCCAGACGGGCTGCTCAAATGTGCCCCAGTGTGTCCTGCCACTACTTGCGAGGGCAAGACAAGATCCAACTATGAAAAGTTATTTCCAAAGTTGGCCCTGCCGCGAATCGAACCCGGGACCCGTGTTAAAGCGACTTTGATCAAGTAATAATACTTTAAAATAAAAATGTGTTTTCTGTAATATAATCGTTACTAAAGTAAAATAAAATGCCTTGATATAAGTTGACATAAACTTTAAGATTATCTATTTAAAATGTCATGTGACAATGGTATCCAATACCCAATTCGTTATAGTTAAAAAATATATTGAAACACTTAGTATGTTTATTCTCCGGACGGTAGAGCTTAAGATACTTAACTAACATAGATTATTATTACAACTTTGTGGTAGTGGAAATATATTTAAATAGTTTAAAATTTATTTAGGTGATTTTTTAACCTAAATCATAAAAATAAATTGTTTTTTTTTACATTCATTATGAAATTATTTTATTTCAATTAAAATCTTCAGTTTATATATTTATTCTTTTCGCTGACTGTACTCGGATTGTAGTGTACACGTAAATATTTCTCACAAAAACGTTGGTATTTATAAATCGGTGAGCGCTCGCCACCATAATTGAATAGATCGGAGATAAAGTGTAGATGTATTCAAATGAGAGGCAGGGAAAGTGGGCGCTTCGGTGTGTGGCCACCCTAATAAAGATCGCTGCACACTGACTGCGTCGCTCCCGCGTGTGGTCGGATAAAAAGCAATGTGAAAACTCCATTATTGAAAACATGTCGACAACAAGCGGATCGGGAATGTCGGCTCGTTACAGCGTCGCATTACTTAACGCGTCGGATGCGCGCGCGCCGACTCTAACCATTCATTAATGTCATTCCAAACTTTTCGCACGGGAAAAACTTTTGGATCGGACTTACGTAAGTTCGATCGAGAATGACATTGTTAATTATCGATTATGCACATTAGTCTCGCATGTTATATAACCTAATGCAGAAGTAATATCGGTACTCACATTGTGTAGAACGTAATTACCGTAGAAAATGTGAAAATAGTTTATTTGAGTAACTACGGTAATGGGTCGCGCGTTGAAGACTTTTGTTTGATAGTTAGATAATTTTGTATAGACCCAGTTGTTGCGTATTACTGTTTCCGTTTCCTAATCTTAATCAGCAAAAATATGACTAAAATAGAAAAAGAAAATAATAATCTTTTGCAGTTTCCGAACATGCCCAAAGAAAGACTCTCAAGACTTACTAATTTTTTTATTTTATAAGTAATTTAAAAAAAAACTTTTTGGTTTATGAATTAATTTCTCTATAAAATGCTAACATCTAAATTATCTATCTCACAGTGTACATGCGCCAGGTTTAATTAAACAAACCCTTTTTTGGTCTCACAAGTGGCGATTGCTAGTAGTAACCGAGGCACTAGGAGCCATAAATACTTATCTTGATAGTAATATTTTCTTGGTTTAGTAATATTTACGGTACCAAGGAATCTTCTATTATGTTAGTTGATTTTCTGTATGATTTCACTGGTAAAGAACGAAAAAGATCTGCAAAACCTAAGGCAATAACTGTTTGGTCTGTTTGATTGAACACGTCAACGGCCTCAAAAAATTTGGGAGACAATCTGACGTTCCACTTGATGTTTGATGATTACTATAGCCTATAAATATTAATAACATAAACAGGGGATTCATGGCGCTGCGGACTCTGATAGGATAATAAACAATGGGGTAATAGGAATTTGAGCTCTGGCATCTTTTATTGACGCATCCACAGCAAAAGTACTCGTAAATTATCTGTGATTAGTAAGTCTGTGTCTGTGACCTGTGGCCTACCTTTGAATCAAAATATTCTGTAATCCCCATAATGCGCCGGTAGTATGAAAGTCTGAGGTGCGCGGGAGTGAACAATGGCTTAGGGACAATACCAACAATACTCGGTAAATTGTCATTGACAGGCCTGCCTCACTGATCGCACACAATGGACCGCCATTCGGCAACCACGAGCTTTGTTTTCGCAATTTACCTTTCAAACAATCGGAGAGTTAAGCTTCAAAATCATGTAAAATAAGGTTATATTTCTTAAAAAAATACTCTCAGTTTAATAAAATGAACAATAGCAGTGTTTAAAATGAGACATTTTTATTATGGCAATAAAAAAATAGCCCTAAATCGAGACCCTTTTAAATTTACACTTCCGAATAGGCAACTGTCAATCGCAAAACGAATCATCTTATACAACAATGACATCAAATTGACATTTACAACTTGATATAAATATCTGACTGTTATTGTTAACTCTGTTGGTATATTTAAGTTACAAGCTACAGCGTTTAATTTTATTTAAAGTCGCCCTCTACGCAATTGCTGTAAAAAAATTATATTATTTATTTATTTTTATTTATTTAGATTTAGATTACATACAGCCATAAATTTAAAAAATATATATTATAAATTATATACAAATATAGGCCTAAAGAATCATAAAAAATATATTTTTACATTTATTTATTAATTAAAAATAATTATCATATATCAATCAAGTGAGTAGGTACTTGATTGATTGAGTGCCATAGGGGATGCAAGTGCGCTGCAAAAATTTATAAAAATAAAGGTTCAGGGGAGAATGGAGAATTAGGATTAGTATTTATCCTTTTGTTGTATTCCTTTGAAGTGTCGATTTATACCACTGCTTGTAAATGTTTGTATTAATCTATAGTAATATAGGTCTTATTGTCTCTATTTTTTGTATATATATATATTAATATAACCACGACATGAATAATTATACTGGATATATTCATAAAAAATTTTGTTACACAATATAAAAATTGGGACAAGTCATTGAGTTTACAATTCGCTCAACGCTTGTCAATAGTTCCGGTTTGAATTAAGAGATGTTCGTTATTTACAAACCGTACGAAACGTATGAAACGTATGAGGCGTATGAGGGGAGTGGGATTGAATGACTGAACTGCTGTTCCTATAGTTCAAATTTGAAATAATCGTTAGCGAAATTTTGCGTTTATTACTTTATACTTACGTATGCAAAAATACACAACGTTTTTGAGATTAGCAATTAAAAAAGGTGGTTATAGATGTTATGTAAAATAGTTAGAAATGTTTTGTGCAATTGTAATTAAATACGAGCGTGCAATCGAACCCAATTTGAATTATACCTAATTGTCACTTTTAAAGTATTTCAGTATTTTTTGAGCACTTGTTTTGGAATATTTATAATCTGATTACACTAGATAATTAATTACAAAAAGTTTTTTTTTTAAATTAAATTATTAAAACAACTATGGCTGAAAACGTTACTGCCTAAAACTAATTACTCTTATAATTTAATTATTATATTTTTAAATGTAAAATGTGTGTAGACCTACATATTTTTTTATAAAGCATGTATTAAGTTCGCTTAACGCGATTTACATTTGATTCGTACTCACTTCTAAAATGTAATAGGGCTCCGTTGTTTGTAGTTTAGTTAATCCATTTAGTTTTAAACCAGTTTTTGACTTGTCGGATCTACCGTTGGGTAGCGTTGGGTAGAGACGGTGCCCTCCGACATGACAGCGCATTCATTTATCTAACGCCATACAAAGCGGGAAAGGGGATTGAACTCTATTCCAAAAGGGGTCACAGTTACACAATGTGTTTTGCAATTTATTTTTTAAATCTTATTACCAACGAGCAAGGCGTATGTTAAAGGGATTTTCGATATGATGTAGTAACTCGATAGCAGCGTTTTTTGGCAACAAATCTTCCGGTGTATTAATGTTTTGTCATTAGCATACAATTAGATGTTCAATTGTATCGGATTACCAGAGGGGTGAGTGATATTTGAATAAACATTAGATTTAAATTAACGGTTCTTTTCCATTCAAAATGAAAATGGTTAAATATTGAAAGTTTAGATAATTCAGCAAGTGTTTTGGCAAAATGCTTGGTCGACATCATTAGCGTCTCCAGAGTTGGTCAGCAAATTAGCCTTGAATACAACTAGGTAATGCAACCAATATGTTTGGAACTCTGCCTAAGGGACCCAAGCTAAACATGATTTTTTAAATGTTAAAATCATGTTGTAGGTATTCTGTCTGACTGAATTATCTTTTTGCTAAGAGAAATAATTCCAATTATGATGTTATGGCCCCATCGTATTCTTCAATGGTTCTGTAGGTGTCAAGGTGACGGAAACAATCATGAAACAATAAACTTCAGTTGTCACAGCTTATGGGTAATAAATGTCAAACTTTATATGAAGTAAGTAGTCTGTCCAGTCTGATGGGATAATGTGCGCACTCCCTACCCAACTTCAAACTTATCGACATAACTGTTGGTCCCCACGAAAGAAAATCAAAGATATTGAATTAGGAATCGTCATGAAAACAGTGTTTCTTAGTACTTGTATCAATACTGAGTTTCAATGGGGTCCATCATCGGGTCCATAGGTACAACACTAGTTATTACCGTTCGCTTGGTTGTACTTATTTCCACAATATTATGTCATTTAGTTTACTATTGTGGGAAAGTTAATATTTGTTTTTCAGCCAAGCTATTCGTGCTATCTTCGTTAAATCTTATCTTCTAAGATTTGAATTTGCAGTAGGTACGAAATTGACTGAGCATTGCAAAGCTCGTAAGATTAAGCAAGAAGAGGATCACTTTCCAAGTAGTCGTTATCGGTCAAGTGTGAGCATCCGAAGTGTGACGGACAGGTGCGCGCGCGCAGCGACCCGAACAGGGCGTAGGGCGGAAGAGGGGGGATGAAGAGGGATATCAGTCGACCGTGAAATGGCCTCATTGTCTGTTACAATGCTAAAGTCCCACGGCTGTGGTCGCCTATGCACTTTCAACAACAATAATAACAATATTTATTCTTGAGCCGTTCACACTTGCTCAAGAAGTCTATTACTGAACAAAATTGTTCCAAGCATCAAGGCTCGGATGAGCATTGTTGGATATCCTTGACTCCCAAGCTTATATCCAAAAACATACAATATTTTATAGTTGCAAGCAAATAAGAGAGAAGGTAAGGTACAGTAATAGCTCTTTATTCACAGGTCCTGTCAAACTAATCTCTACAACTAAGCCTATACATACTCGTGTACTCATACAATCCGCAGGAAGACTTATTATTTAACAACCGTGTAGATGGCGTTAATATATTATGTAAAAAAAAAAGCGAACGAGCGTTCCATTCATCGAGCACACAAGAAATGTAGTTTTAATAAATAGATATTTTAAACTTATCATTTTTGATAATGCAAGACATCGGTCGTCGTGGTATTTTTGGGCTCATTTGTACACTTTGTGATCCCGCATAGAGTAAAGAGCAATACTCGTACTTCATCCTCAGCAATGTCTCGTTTTGTACTTAATAGCGCTATAAGCGGTAGTTGTGTAGTATTACAGTAAGTATTACATTACTGAGTAGGAAATGTTAGTATTAGTGTACTGTCATGTCGAAGCGGAATGTGTGTGCCGACGAAGCCGCGGCGTCCTCTGCTTGTTAATTAAACGGGCTGAACTGTTTCCTATTTCATTATCATTGTTTCGACCAATAAATAGGTTTACTTTTAATAGGTAGTGGTAGTAGGAAACGTATTCAACGGAACTTCCTATGTGCTGTGTTTTTATGAAATATCGCCAGACAGGCTGACAGTCCACATCAACTGGCATAAACCAACAGATTTTGACAAAATTATGTCTGTTCGATCACTAGTATTTAAAGTTGTAAAAACTACCTACTTTATAAAAATGGTGTCTATATAAAAAAAGGAGTTTTTTTGCCTTTTTTCCATAATGATTTGCATAATTAAGTAGAAATAAATATAACTAAGACTATATATAATGTAGTCGACAATGTAACTACAGTCTACCAAAGAGTTTAGAATATAATTATATTATAGTTAAACAATTTATGAGGAAAGTATAACATTCACACACATAACATTAGTGATGATGATTATAACAGGTTTTCTTTAAAAAGATAAAAAGGTAACTTTCTCAAAAGCGGCCACTCTGCCCTCGACCGGTTTTAAAATGCAACTTCTTTCAGAGTTAGCTATTTCGTTTCATATTTTTGACTTATCTCTTACTAGCGACCCGCTTCACGGCTGCATTTTTCTGCAAATTACCCGTACTAATATTATAAATGCGAAAGTATGTTTCTATGTATGGATGTTTGTAACTCTTTCACGCAAAAACTAGTGATTTGATCACAATGAAATTTTGCATACACGTTGTCTGGGACACCAGAAAGGACACAGGGTACCTTTCATCGTTCAACGCGGATGAAGTCGCGGGCACCAGCTAGTAATAATAAAATCGTCATCGCTTATATCTAACCGAGTCCATAAGTGAAAACCATATCAATATCAATTGGGTGGTTTTGAAGAAGATCGCTGAACAATACTTGTAGACATAGGCGGAGAGCGACTCTATTTTATAACTAGATGGTGCCGGCGACTTCGTTCGCGTTGAAAAATAAAAGATGTAAAGCAGTATAATGCCTCACATTATATACCTACATTTACCAAGCGGTGGATTTTTATTTTTAGAGATAGCTGGTGCCCGCGGCTACGTCCGCGTGGAATAATTAGCCTATGCTCATCCTAAATTCTATTCTAACTATTGTGAAATATTTTTTAAAACAGATGACTAGTTTCGAAGATCACCTCTTACATACAAACTTTACCTCTTTATAAGTATATTTATATTATTGTCACTGCAAGTTGTATTCGTGCGAACTTCGTATAGTTATTGTAGTACATACCTAGTACTAGCCTAGTACATATGAAGCAACATTTCGCCCACAACGGTTGTACTTTGTCTCAGGGGTATAATGTGACGGAAAATGCGGTTTTGGGATATATATTAAGGTTTCTTCGAGAATTCTCAATTACAGTGAGACAAGTTTTTTTAATGGTCAGCAGTCACCGTCCACTTGATGGTGTTAATCGCTGACCTACTGGAGAGCCACGGACCACACAAATGACAAATATCTATAAAGATAATAAAAGTATTTATTTAAAATAAACTAATTCCTATATAATTGTAAGTGTTTAATTCCTGTATTATTTATTTAAAATGATTTAGAAATCATTTAATTTTGTGAGTTTACTGAAGATCTGCCCCCGGCTTTGCATGGAAATCCATTGGGTGGTTTAAAAGAAGTTTGCGGAGAGACAGTCAGAGGCGGACAGCGATTTTATTTTATATAGTCAAACATGGTCAAAAAATACCATCGCCCGTTCAACTGTGTGTGAATATTAATGAAAAACAAAATAGATGTAAATTTCATTATTAGCATTTTTTTATTAACAGTTACAAATATTATTGATGCTTTAATGTGTTTCGGATTAGCTATGTTATCGACTACCACTCAATCCAATAACGTTTATGAATTTTATGGCTTTGTTAAACAGTAAAGTTATTTATGCATTAATAAGAACAAGTTTCAAAGAATTTATTTTAATAGTCACTATGTTTTTGCCTGTTCCGGAAAACAATACCTATACTTAGACATAAATATGCATTTATTTATACCTCAATAACAATAGGTACTTAGGTAGGTATTGATTCTGCTAAATCAGCTGTCTGGAATTAATCAAAACGATTTAAAAGTCATCAAGACGGCTGCGCGGTTCCCCCGTTTCTGTTCAATAAATCGCGATATGTCACTTTCTTTGAACAGTAACGGCCTTCGGTATTATCTAATAGAGATAGCGTGGGCATCGTCTGTTGGATGCAGTTATCTGAGTCTACTGTAATTACGACATCTGGGGGCTGAGGCCTCACCGTTCGTCGCGTCTGCTACCGCCCGCCGTACCGACTCGACGCATCAAATGCACAGACGATTCTTATATTTATTGCAATCTTGCACTCATATGTCGTAATTTAAGCAACATACAATCTAATAACTTTATTTTTATGCTGAATAAATAAATTTTATTATTTTCGGTGTTGAATCTATTTTTCTTCAACATTTATTAGTCGCATCACTGACGTCTCAAGAGCAGAGACGCTAGCCAAGAGCAAACGTACAGTCGTAAACGCTACGCTTCGAGAAAGCTTTGTGATTGGTCAAAATTTTATGTGGGCGTTACAACAACCAATCACCGGGCTTTATTTCTTTCGTTTCGTAAGTAAGCAAAGGGAGTGTTTGCGTTGGTTTGCTCTTGGCCATGCCAAAAGGAGCTAGACTTGACAAAATAAATATAATATTAAGTACTTTCTGCAAAATTAAATAAGTTTTTTTTAAAGTATAGGTCGTCAGACAAGCTGACGGTCCACTTAATGTAGAATTTAGGATAAGGGATAGGTAAACGGGCTCTGGCATCTCTTACTCAATCACCGAAACACAACAGCACACACTACACTGCCGCCAGACGGGCTGCCACTACTAAGAATAATTATATACTCGTATTATGATTAGAAATACTTTATGTAAATAAGTAAGAATGAGTCAAAAAATAAAGAATAGATAATCTGAGGTCCCGTCCTTTAATTTGTGTTGTGGAAGGGCGAAGAGGCGTAGGCAGCCATCAATCTTGTGGTAACAGCGAGCACATGACGCGGCAGTTAACTTGTATTATAGTTTACCGCTAAACTAAAATACTTATACTTAGTTTATATTATATAAACATCTGCACAACTCGGTTTATTGACATAAATTGTAGAGTTATTGGTGCAATAAATGTCGGTATTGGATAATTCAATGTTGATAACTTTGAAACTTTGCTTTTAAACTTATATACTTGAACTTGAACTCTGCTTTATATAGCTCTCTAATAGAGAAATTTCATCAGCAGCTCTTTTATTTAGTAATATACTTTAGGAAGAAACACGAAAACATAACATATGTTCTGCTTTTTATATTAATTTGTGGTTCTTTGTCTTAAATTAAAATATGTGGGCCTCTGGTATATTTATAGAGGATTTGTGAACTTTTAGACAAAAGCAAGTTCACAACTGAATCTGTAATCAAAAGGTACCAAATAAACAGCATGGACCGGCAATATGTAAAAATTATTTAACTTTTCTTTGCTTTGTATTAAAATCAAGTCTTTTTGTTATTATGTGTTATATGGTATTATAAAGTTATAAAGTCATTATTATTATATTAAATAATGTAAATATAAACTCAAATTATCAATATTAATTATTCAATGATAACAATGATTTTAATTGGAAGTGACATATAAGTTGCAACACAAATAACTTTGACCTTTAATTAAAACATAGGATACTTTTTAACCTAATAATTTTTGAAATTTTTGAACAGACGTCGCAGCAACATATTGGTTAATGGTAACGACAAATGGCACTAATGGCCAATAATAGTTTGGTAAAGTTTTCATTCCAAAATGCTCGACTAGACAATATTGCATTTAGGTACTAACTTTCTTAAGAATTACCTAATCTCATTTCAAATGTGTTCATGCAGATATTTCAATTACGGTCCTGCATCATTTAAAGTAAGAATTGAACGTCCAAACCTTATTTATGTGGCCATTTTATTTTATGACTTCATCACTCCATAATCACACAGTCTCTCTCATTCGCGTGCGTCTCATTTAATCAGTGCAATCAGTTTTTAAGTGGCCTTGTTCTAGTCTATACTCGAGGTTAACATTTTTAATTAAAATAATTTCTAGGTACCCTAAAATATGAGTTTCTAAGAATATTTACTCTTTACAAAATATGAGCATTTACATTTACTGTTTTGTAAATGCGATCTTGCTAAGTTATCACTTGACATCTCAGATTTCTCTTACCATTTGTGATCTAATACCTAACTCTCTAATAGCAGGAAATTCTTAAAGCGACGGCCGTCTGATTGCGATTAAGCAATTAAATGAAAATTGTTCCAACATTTAACGTTATATGCGTTGACATATTTGCCAAGAAATCTATAATTTACTTTCAATACCTTATTGTAATTAAATTATAGAATTTCCAAATGATCTGCATACATAAATACTTAATAATGAATAGTGGACGTGAGCTGGTAATGTGATCTCAATTAGTTACTCGTATGTCGGTCATTACAGTTTTCTCTGACACGTGATATTTATGGAGGCAATTAACAACCTCCCCGATGTTTAATGGTGTGCTAAACTTATAATCACCATCGCATGATACTTATCGATATTATAGTTGTTTTTGTTAACGTAAAAACTGTACATTATGGAGTATGTAATGCGTTGTTAGAAAATGTAGAGAAAACGGGTGAGAGCTGCATAAAATATTCGTCTACAATGTTGCAAAATCCATAACTTATCAGTATAATGAACTTGATGTTCGTTATAAAAAGTTATACAATGTATACAGAGTAAGTGAAATTAAAACTATGTATAACGGTTATACACATACTTAAGATACACTTAAGATTAAGTAGGTACTTATTTATAATCATCTTTATTTTTAAAATTCAATAAAAAGTTAGAGGGAAAACAGACAGAATCGGACAGTAGTTATTTTATAAGTAAAAAAAATGCCTGCCAAAATGTATGAGCAATAATATATTCAATGTTGATTGTTATTATAGTTTTGGCTGACGTTGAATTTTTATTTTTATATGATCTCTCAGGAACAGTATTTTTCCCCTTACATGTGTGTGCAGAATTCATGATGATCGGCTGAGTGAGTAGTTGAGGCGTGAAAATATAACAGACAGACAAAGTCACTTTCACATTTGTAATATTAGTATATGAATACGAGTATGTGTAGATTTATAAAACAGTTTATCATAACTAAAACTGTCAGCTGTCATTGTGCAAAAGTAAAAAACGGCTCAACCTTACATAAGAGCCTGGCAGTTAGTCGTATCTATTTATTTTGATATTTATAAGCGCAGTATAAATTATGAACAGAAATGGTATGATTGTAAAATATACTCGTACGTCCATATTAGTGTGGTGCTTGTTAAGGCGCTATTACACTTTACAATTTGTCTATTTCGTTTGGTCGAGACGTTGATTTTATGTGGGTTTTTTCTTTAAATAGTGATAGCGGTATATATTATCTATGCTTTTGTTGTCATATATATAAATGTTAAGTTGGTTTGTGAACGCTTCAAAACCCATTTTAATTCGGTTTTCACATATGGAATTTTGTCCATAACGGGAAAGATATTTACATATAATAATTGCACCCCGGGCGAAGACGGGAGTGGGTCGCTAGTTCTATATTATATACTTTTGTTAGGCGTTGAGTTTTTTATTTTTGTGTTTAGACGATCCCTCGGGAAGAGCATATTTTTCTGTATGAAAGTTACCATATGAAGTCCTTCTCTGTTAATGGATTACTAGTTAGGGCGTGAAGTCATAAAAACAAACTCCCTCTCGCATTTATTAATATTAGTTAGGATTTTGTAATAAATTGTGCTTACCTGTTTTATCCCATACAGGATTAATTAGTTTCATTTTTATTAGCTTGGGTATAATCTGCTCCAACTCGTCTTTTATCGTTAGCATCTCTTCGATAGAGAATATCGACATTAATTATTCTGGTGGTACCTATTTCTGTATAATATTGATATCGCGTGTGTGGTGTTCATGTCGTAAAATATCAAAGAATATTCTTACTTCTAATCGTTTTAAAATGTTTACTGCATGCTTTTATATATTTCTAAGCAACTGTTGGTCATGACCATTCATGTTCAGAATTATAGTTCGAGCATTAGGTATATGCTTTTATCCATGGCGTTATAAACACACGGGAACGCGCATTACCAACATATAAAGTAATCCTAAGTAATAAGTAAGATATAAATTAATCCTAGGTACTTGGTTTGACTCACCACTTGAACTGAGCAAAATCTCTGATAAACGGATTAAAAGGTACCAAGTGCAGGTTTTTGTGCTCCTCAGTTGCTGTGAAATATTGAGACCATGCGATGCACGCCACAATCTAATATATAGTTGCTAGCCAAATATAGTAGATAGATAGATAGATAATCTCTATAATTGATAGATCGCAAAGTCAAAAAAGACGACTTATGATTTCATCAGACACGTAATTCGTAAAGTAAAATCCGAAAAACAAGACAATACTGATGATGAAATAAATCCTCATAATACCACGGTTTACAAAGGAATCGTTGAGATCCAAACGGGCTCATAACGTGTTTAAAACAATAACAATATACGGAATAATATAAAATTGTTAAACTTTTATCTACTTAGGAGAGTAATAAGACAATACAAGTAATAAGATATCTTATAACCATGTTATTGTGAAAAGACTATGCCAACAGTACCAGTATTTAGTTCCATACATAATGAATAAGTGTTTGCAGGATTAGATGCGGTGTGGTGTCAGTGGCCAGCGATGTCGGCGGTGATGAGCACACTGTCGATGATCAGCGGCGGGAGACGAGCGCATCGCAAACTTACCAGGTGAGGAACCGTCCTTTCCGTTGTAGCAATGTAAGAAGAAATTGTTTACTTGTACCGTAATTCTTTTGGTGAGAAACAAAACTTACCTTGGAACTCTTACTAGAGACTCGTAGTTTCGGTGAATCGAACACCAGGGGTAACCATCTACCGTCATTTAATTATCTGACACAAAATTTAATTAGTTAAATCTTTTAAAATCAGTATCAGGTCAGTTTGTGATAGTCTATTATCAATTCTTCGGTAGTTTCTCTGTTATATTGTTGCTTTTAAGAAGGCACTGACGTATTAATAGGTACTTCGCCTACCTGTTTAGGTATATAGATATCCAATAGGTGTTTATACAAGAATGGCGATTAGGCATTGTGTTTTCACTCCTACACACGTTCCAACATTCTGGTATGCTAATGCTGCTACTTGACTCTCATATCTAATGCATCATACTCGTACACCATTCCACAATGAGAACTGATTGAAACCAATACATTTTATATTATAATTCTCGTATGACTAATATAAATTTATAAGAAAATATTTTACTCAACTAGGTATATATATAACAAAATATTCAGTATGCACACAACTGTGACATATTGTAAAAAATGCCTAGCATAGGTCACGATGATGGCACATTCCTGTTGGAGTAAATACTCCTTGATATTGTAATGTGTACCTAGTGATATTTTTAAGAACTAAATTTAAATATTTAAAAAGAATATTATTATAAGTTGTCAATGTATGTCTGATATAATATGTGTTGTACAAAATATAGAAGCAATATTATATATTCTTGTTTATTTAATATAATTATAATAATTACATAAAGTACACATCTTCCACATCTGCGCTCACTCCACGCAACTCTCATACCTATTACTAAGAATTCCCTCATTATTTTTATTAAATAATATAATTTAAAATAAAATCAGTCATACAAATTATTTTATTAATGATATGATTCTTGTGGGAAATTGTAATTTAAAGAAACAATAAAACATTAGATTTGACATTAATTTGAAGGTCTTTTCCACGAGGTACTTATTGTGTAATGAACCTTGAACCTTGTTACTTTGTTACTCGTATTGTAGCGGACGGCACCGAAACGAACCGAATGTAACATTATAGTAACGAGTGTGCCAAGTTGACAAGGTTATTATGAAATTTAGAACATTAAAATTATTATAGCGTTGTTTGTTGTTATGCAACATTGCCTCCCTAAAACCACCCCCTTACAGATAGGGGCGCGAGTAAGGGATGCCAGATTCCACTTCTCTATCCCCTTATCTTTCCCTTTATAAAAAAATACCTTTAAATATTTTATAAAATATAACCTTTAAAGTATATTAAAAAAAAGTTTATAGAAAAAGAATGCATCTAAGAGTAAATATTAGTGATAACAATGATTATAGTGCCTACTTACAATTGTTATGTTATCAGTTCCCGCAAGTCCGGCCAGTTCTCTGATGCTGGAGAGGATCCTCACCGCGGGCAACATGATCTCAACAAACAACAGCGATCCGCCTCACTGGTACGTGTATCATTTTTTTTACCTTTTTCATGTCTTTATTGTTTCGAAAAATTGTAAGCAGTAAAAGAGGAAGGTACATTTGATATCCAATTAAAAAACACAGTTATAACCTTCGCCACATACTTACTATCTCATCGTATTATGACTCACTAACTAGATATCACTTAATAACCTTAACTATCCACCAACGACTGAAGTGAGCACTAAAGTGTCCGTTATTGTGCAGTTGTTTGCAATTATATTGTGACAGTTAAATAAATATAAGTTATAAACAAAAAATTTATAGCTTATTGCAGACAAATATAATTAATAAGTGACTAGAGAGTACACTATTTAAAGGAAAGATTGTAACAATTGTATAGTCGATAAAATAGCCTGGATTATTATTGATAATATTGTTAATTAATATTATACGTCAGACAATAAAGATTTATATGTTTAGTCTTTAAAAGACAAACTACTACTAGTTGTACTAGTCAAGTACGAGTAAGTATTGCGCCCCGAGGGTTCCGTATAAATTAAATCATAATTTAATTATATATTTCTTCCGATCAACGAGTAGAAAATGTCAATATTTTTTTAAAATAAGACAAAGTTAAACTTACATTAAGTTCATGTTTTCATGTTTCATACACGTGCAGGTATGGTCGTTTGATCCATGCTCCATACAAATGTAAATTTAACTAAAAGACGTAAGCGTCAACACAATCATTAACTTTTTTATAATTATCCAGTAGAAGCTGATAAGTAAACAATTCGTTACTCTCTTATTAGATTTTCAGTCCATCTTGTGGATTATCTACATGTCCTGCCCGTTTCCATTTATTATACGCAGTTATTTTAATGATTTTCGTTTGTTTACGGATTTCCTCATTTCTCACATAGTTCCCATCCCAGCATAGCCATTATCCAAAGGTGGTTGAATGATTTTGAGTAATCTTACAAGATATCTTTACCGTATCAACATACTCGAATCAACAAAAAACTTAGGTGAGTTATGAATTTAAAAATTGGCAACATCGAAGATTCTATGTTTTCGTTTTTTTAAAGGCAATGAATACTTTTCAAACACAACTTGATTTATCTACTCTTTCCAGAGACACAACTACATTTGGCAGGCACTTAAATGGACGGACAAAGAAAGAGTTACTAAGATTCTTCTATTTTTTCCTTTTTGTAGCGCTGAACCCTGAAACCTAAATGATTCTTTACTGTGTATGAAAATAAACGTTATTATCAATTTCTACGCAACCAATGATGTGTTAATAATAACGGTTGCGTTGTTTTTGTGTGGCCACACGTGGTGACGTGGCCATTGCTACCGCCGAGAGGCAGCACCAGCACGCACTGTCATTCTTATTCATCTTTCTAATTAAAATGTTCGTCATAAAAACGAGTTATATGCTCATAGTAAGTAATCAATACTCAATGACATTGCACTATTGATTCACTCTCACTTTCAATGTGTTTGTGTACTTCTTTCTAATATATGATTTATGTAGTTTTGTCTATGGTTTAAATAGGATTACTTTCGATATAAATTACCAGTAGTAAATCCATTTACATTGTAAGTATCTAATATGATCAAATTTTATGTTACGACCACATAAAATTTACTGCTTTCTCTTATAATTAAATTTAATGAAGTCCATATACCTACCTAGGACTTTGTTAATAGTATTCATGAAAACTTAATGTGAGGTCTCGTTGTTGTTTCTAGTTCTAGATAAACAAACGATGCACACCAACTATCTATAATAAAATCAAAAGATAATTGTGTACTGAGGCCTATTATAGTATAGAACTATAATAGGTCTCCGTAGGATAAAATACTTATCTTGCTGACAAAAAATATTGTTTTTGTTTACAATGTGATTCATAATATTTTAAAATTGAGAGATTTATTTGAAATGAGCAACTAGGGAAGTTTGTCGTCGGCTTTTCCCCCATGGGAGTAGCTTTCGAGGCGATGATTAATAAATTTTATAATTGTAAAGGTGCTTCTCCACATACTCGATTGGCCTCGATCGACACGTCCAGTCGATCGATAAGGCGATCGTGTGCTACATCTAATCATTCGGGCACGTTATATATTTTATAATACCATACCACCGGTATCGATCGATATCGATCGTGGGCCCAATGCTACACCAAATTGCCATGGCCAAAATGACCGTCCTGATCGAGGCCGATCGAGCATGTGGAGAAGCACCTTAACAGTTTAACGTTGGATAGATCAAATCAATAATACATATTAAGTATACATGTTTCGCTTGAGTGGACCACGTAAGTACGCCTAACAGATTATTGCGTTATTTATGCGTTAATTACCATTATTGACCAACAATTGTGACGCCAAATAGGTATAATTGTGGATAACGGTTGCGGCCTGCGTTGCGACCAGTCAGTGAGTTACGCGGTTAGTTCGTTTCGCGTACTTGAGTGCCTTTATTACTAACGAAATAATCACGTTGCCAGTGTTAAAATGTGCTCTAACTCTATATAAATATATAGATGAAGATGTTTTAAAAGACACAGTTCTGTGTTCAAAGTTATGTGCAGTAGTGCAGTGTTAAGATTGACAGGCATATTCGAAGAGTGAACTCGTGAAGAAGGAAGGCTTTCTCTTTGAAATGTCTTACACGAGGCTTATGAGTGCCTGGACCAATTGGCGAACGGGTCCAAATGTTATGACGAATCCAGTACGTGTCTGTTCCTTATTCTTTATCCAATAGGAGTCGGTAGCCAATTATTGGTGTTGTTTGTGCGAGTTAATACATTTTTAGTGTAACAAAAATGTAACGTTTACCTACTAGCTGAACCGACAATCTGTCAAAAGCTATTGGCTCATATGTAATTTTCAGCAAGAAAATTTTCCAATTTTTATCTTTATGAGAACCTTACTCATGTTATAGTCAATAGTAGTCAATTCAAACAACTATAATTTAAATGTATAATAATGACGACGATATACTTATAATAATAGTGATAAAAAATTATACATTTAAATTAAATAATGTAATTTAGAAATCGTTTCTTTATGATATGATTCTTTATGATACTTTTTTACTAGTTTTTTTAAATAAATAAATATATAATGTTTAGATTACGAATCTTTACTCTCCAATTGAAGTATGTATGATAAGTCGAGCGAGAGTCGTCCGTGCAACAGTCGCGAGGCGCGCATGTTCGTTCGTGTTTTAAATACATATAATAAGATTAAATGATCTGTTGTTTCAGCAAACTTTGGAGACCGGCGGTGCGGGGGTCGTCAACCTCGAAACCCTGGAGGCCAAGGTGAGTGAACCCTTATTTGTATATCATCAAATTTGCGCAACATCTCCAAAACACGACATTCATGTAGGTATCGTACGCTAGAGTACACTACGTGTGCAAGTTCTTCAGCAACTTTGGCTTCTATCGCCATGCGATACGGTGTTATGTTCAAAATCAACTCCTATTTATTACCTGTCAAATAGTTCTACGGATAGTTCGATGTTTGATATTTATTTATCCATATACCTACTTAAACTTTTAAAAGTATTCAAAAGAAATGTTAACTGTTACAAATATATGTAAAATATATTTTAAAAAAATTGATCTCCCAAAAAAAAATCAATTTAATCTAAGAGTACCACCGGTTCGCAAAGCTACGGAGAAGAAACTGACAAAATCCTTTTTAAATAAACCTTTAATTAACAAAAAATATTATATACTTAGTTCATTCAATTATTTGTATATTTATTAAATTAAATTAAATTAAACCTCAGTGGTTTTTAGTGTTATCATTTTACATGTTATTTTATATATTAGTCTTAAAATTGTTAAATATTATAAATAAATAAATAAATTTATTTATTTTGATTAATATCTAATTATGGAGATAACAATTATGACCTCTCTTTATGGAGGCAAATTCAAAGACGTAGTTACGTCTTTAAAAACAATGTCAATCAGTAATAGGTATATTTTTAATTTTTCAACACTATAGTACAAAATTAGCTTTTAAAAAATTATTAAAAAATCAATAAATTAGAATTTCAATTTGATATCTGACTCCCATCCCAATAAAAGACTTCAACGCGCGCAATACTCTCAAGTGTTTAGTTTTTTTTTTATGATTAAATGATTAAATCGTCTTATATGACTGTAATTATGTTACCATTGGAGTCAAAATTAAACAACACAATTAATAAAAGAATCTTTGAACTTTTTTTTATCGTTGAAATCTCTTTCGATTGTATAAAATATATAAAAGTAAACAAGCGTACTGGCTATTAAAATATTATTATAGCTGAGGCAGAGGCAACAGCTAAACTGCAGAGTGTACAATTACAATAAATTATAAGGCTCTGTGCTCGGTGCTCTGTGGTCGCTGTAGGCAAGTGGAGTAGTTGTGTGTAATCGCCGCGAGATGGCAGTGTCAGCGCGGAGACCGACCGAGCGACAATTTGCCGACACAACGCGATAACATCGACGCGAACTGATTTATTCGATAACATTATTTATTGGCTTCAACACTAGTTACTATCAGCGGGTTCGTTTGTAACTTCATATTAATGTCTAAACCTATCGAAATAATCGGCTGTAGTTTATATCTATACGGTCGGCAGACAGAGTGACGGTTTACTGATGGTAAGTGACTACGGTCGCTTATTAACACAAGCAACGAACGCCATAAGTATTTCAAGTGCGATGCCTATCTTAGTAAGACACTAGCCTTCCTAGTTTATCGTTTTTTTTTTTCATTATTTAAAACCGTATCATTAAATCTGTGGGTAGTTTATAAGTTACCGGAGAAACAGACAGATGATGAGAAATAATAAAATATCATTAAAATATCTTCATCGATAAGACATCACTAATTGAAAATTACATACTCTCTAAAATGTAACATAAAAGGTCGCATAAAAATATGTTTAGAGATTTCTTGCCTAATAGTCTAATTGCGAGTTATTTAAAATTTCTTCAATGATAAACCAATTAAAGTTTATATCGTGAAATTCGATCAAGTTATTTAGTTGAATAGCCCGCCCTACAACTTAAGTGTAAGCTAGTAATAAGTACTATCGGTTACAAAGAGCATCGACTTTTCATACGCGATATTCGCAATACGTTCTACAGTTTACGAGACGACAGAGGTAATACTCGTATTCCTAACCGATTGCTTTGAGCCGTATTATCATAAAGAATTGCACATTTAGATCAACGTTCATCTAAGACCTAAGTCTTCTTCATTACCCATATCTAATTAAGAAGACTAGTGACTATTATAGGTGATATTTATGTATATTAAAAACCCTTTCTGTCCATGCAGGTATTTGTATTTTTTGGAATCTGGCCTTATAGGAACAAATTAGCTTTCTAATTTCCTTCTTAGAACGATTGCAAAGTTCATAACTGTTTATCAAATACAATAATGAATCTCGTGAGTGTGTTGCACCTACATTTCGAAGACAAACAAGAAAGGTAATGATTGAAATGGCTGTTGGTTTGCGGGAGATAATTGGTGTCTAAGTTGAGGGTAATTTGTGCGAACAAAGGGCGTAAACAATCCTTTACGGTACATTATAGAACAATTGCTGCGAAAGCGCCAATCGCGATCTAAAGCCAATTCACGTTATTCATTTGAAAAGAGGTCTTTATAATATAAGAAACGTGACAGAGTATGTGAAAATACCAGTCGTGCTAGCTTCTAAGTCTCCCAATTTTTGGTGTGGATTAGAAATTAATAATTACTTGCTCTGACGGTGAATTCTATTCTTTTCCTGTGAATACATCTCTGCTATATAAAGGTCACCAGACGGTCCACTTGATGGTATGTGACTGCCATCGCTATTGAAAATAAGGTAATAGAAGGGGAAGTCGGCTCTTACTCAATCGCCGAAACACATTATTTTACGGTAGTCTTCTGCAAAGCAAGCAATATGAATTCCTGCCAAAGCCGAAGATGCACTCAGCAGAGGGAATTGATTTTACACTGGCCAGTTTTTGCGATGGGATGTTTGATATGGGAATTGCATGCGTTCGTCTCCCGCCGCCCGTTCCATCATTACACCACCGGCGGCGATACCATCGCGAAACATCTCTCCGGCCGCGGTTATGTAACTCAGCGTAAAATGCGATATTATCCCGAGGTGATGTTGGCTAACCTGCACATTTCCACTGTTAATGGTTCTTTTGTTTGTAACGCTTCCTTCGTACGATGCAACCGTGTAACCACCATGAACATGGCAATTTTAATACCTATTAAAACATATGTTGAAATATGTTTGAAATTCCCCACAGATTCTTAATTTTTGTGGGTTTTCATGGTCGTGAACAAAATTTGGTCTTACTTTAGTAGTCTTAACAATATTACAGAATAATACTGTAAAAAAGGCATCACTTTGAAACTATTTATATGCTCAACTACCTGGGATTGAATTATTTACATTTTGATTGAATGTTTTAACGATCACTAAGAAAATTGGCACATAAATGTGTTTTTTCATCAGTTTCTATCCTGTTCATATTCAACGCGAGCGAAGTCTCACAGCGTAGCTAGTAGGTAGAATAATAAATTAACATAATATTCTTAGCAATTAAACTGTAAATGATGAGTGAGCGAGTTTAATGTCACTGAGGCTTCTTAAAGCGAAGCGGAACAGAGCGGAACGGAGCAAGAGATGCGCACGCGTCGTCGCCCCCGAAACACATATTGTAGACACGAAATTGTCAGTGCGTATCGGCCAACCATATCCGCACTCAATCATATCTCTCACTAAACAATGCCCAAGTCAGCGCAGCCGTTATTAACGTACGCTTTTAAGCACTTGACGGACGTTGCGACGGAAGCTAAGTATTTTTTTACTTTGTGATACGTCCACTGTTGGATATAGGCCTCCCCATGATTTAGTAAGAATGATGGTATAATTCAAAGTGCAGGTTCCTGGTAGTATCAAAATGGTTTCTCGGTTAAGGTTAGGTCTTGTAATCATGGGTTGATAGTGGCTAAGATCGATCTACGATTCGGAGATGTTTCGAATTCCAATATTTCTTAGAAGTGTTTATTATATATGACTCTATTTCTTAAATTTGTTTCTTTCTTCTTATCTTGCCTATTGCACTGTAACAGAAGTAAGTAATTACACATTGATACAATATTTATTCTCATTTTGGAGTTGAAGTTCTGAGCTACGTAATGTATGATTACGGCATTGGAACGAATGCCGGCTGTACCGTTATCGTTCGATAACACCGCAATTTGCATACAACCCCATCTACAAGTAACAAATAACATACCGCAGCCACTCAACTTGAGCTGCAATCGAGGTTTATGTATTTTATTGTAATCAGGTGGTATTTATAAGTACCTACCTATAATTATAGGTATATTTGAATTGTTAATAAATACAGTTTAAAACAAGTGGTCACACAGAGAAGCAGACACGACTGAAATTCGAATCTATGGTAAAAATTTCTAACGTATTCTCTTTTTAAAAACATACACACTTAGATATTTTTTGACGTACACTGTTTGAAATGAAATAACTTATTCTGCATTAAAATCCAATGTCTTACAAAACCCATTACGATATTTGTACCTATTAAAACACGAACCTCCATCTGCTTACCAGTTTGACCATACTTAACTGTGATGTGTTCCCAACATTTTACATTATGATCATATTTTATTAATTTTTTAATTAAAACGTAAACTCGTTTGGATGTCGTAAATCCAAACTAACTGTGCGTTCGTTAGTGGAGAGTCTCGCTTATTAGTGGGTTTTGAAGACCACATTGTTTTAAGTTTTATATTGACAATACGAAGATGTGAATCTCTGTAGGTATATGTATTAGTTAGATACTCAACAACGCCCAAGCCGCAACCATAGGTTGTCCGAGAATATAATTTCACACTTTAGTTTTCAAATTTGATGTCTCCCTGTTGATTGATCTATCATGGACGGACATAGATTACTCTTTAACCAATCACTCGTCAGGCGAAGATGCAGACAAAAGTATTTATTTAGTCTAAGTCTTTATTACTTGATTGGGTTATAAATGCACTTCCTTCTTCAATAAGATAAAGAGCTAAATAAAGGATAGAGGAAAAGCCTCTGACTTCCTTCACTAGTGATACACAACCTGTTCACATGCTTTGATTTCCTATTGTCTTCTGTAATGTAGACCATAGTGAAATCCTAGCAAGGGTGGTTACTGCCGCAAGATGGCATTTCATATTATAACTGCCCTGCCCGGATGCCACTAAATTTAGTTAGAATTAAGAAATGGTTTTGTTTGTTAGATGGCCAGCATCGAAGTATCGTTGGGCGGGTCGCGACGACGCAGTGCAGGCGCGCGCGACTTCGGCCGCGAATTAGATGCGTTGCGAACAGCGCTTGAGGATAAGGATACGCTTATACAAAGGTATTGTTTTTTTTATGTAAAGGTTGTCAGACAGGCTGATTGTCAACTTGATGATACTCAACCGCTTCAGCTTGATTAGTATCAAACCATGTGGTATTCCTGTTGACAGCCTCAAAAAGCAATTGAGTGCTTCTTTGAGTGCCGCGCGGCTCGCCGCACAGAACGCCTCGCCTCCAGCCTCGCGAGCGAGTTCTCGACAGGAATGTACTTCTCTCTCGGCCGAGGAGCGTCGAGCGCTCGAAGAGCGGGCGGCGGGTGTCAAAGCGGACTTGGAGACCAGGAGGGCCAACATACAGGACCTCCGGAGAAGACTGGAGAAAACACATGTCACTGAGTAAGTTTAGCATGTAGGAGTCAATTTGATTTATTTGGAATTAATGAAAAAAACTAAGGAAATTGAATAAAAAAAATATAGCCACATATTTGAATATGTATTGTGTGTATCAGTTTTAATTTTGGACCCCAAACTATAAAGTTCAATTCAATCAATTATCAATTCAATTCAAGGATCTTCCTAAACTGTCGCAAAGTACTTTGCAATTTTTCGCCAAATATATAAAACTCGAATATAACAGAACTACGGAGTAGACCAAGTTAAGATACAATTTCATCGACATATAAATCGTTCTCATTAGCGCAATTTAAAGATGCCTCTGGCGGTTTTTGAGCAGCTGTCGTTACCATGTTTCTGTTCCATGAGATACAAATATATACTATTCAGCCTCTAGCTAAAACTTGAGAATGTTTGTGGGAGTCACGCAAATTCCCAGAAGTCACTTACATACTTCTACAACGCAATATCCATAAAATAGTTAAAAGGATTGTATAAAATAATACTATTGTATATTGTATGTATAAAAATAGAAAAATTTTATCTGCTACCAACTGTTTTTAAAGTGATCAATTATTTCAGCAAATATTTGAGAGGCACTAAAGAAACACGGCAACCCCATGAGAACTATTGAACCGCTATTAAATTGGACTCGTAACATGATTAATATGCTCTAAACTTATTCTCTTTCAATATAAATATGATCTAAAAGAATAAAGGTAATAAAGTGTTGTCATACTGCAGCAATATAGACACGCGAATCCAGCAAGCAGAGTTGCAGTACAAATTGGGTCGCGAGGAGTTGGAGCTGCTGACGCTGGGAGAACAGGCGCGAGCTCTTGCACAGCTCATCGAGCAGGCGGAGGCAGCTGCCAGGCGCTACGACGGACCCACCTTCTACAGGTATCCCCTCCCTTATCTTTAGGTATCTCTTCTTTTGAATCAAATCCCCTAGGTATATTTCTATCTTGGTGTTAATCTTTGTTAAAGAAAAAACGGAAAGTTTTTCCTGAAGCATTCCAGAAGGATTTAAAAGCTTTTAGCAACGCCGCAAATATAGGAGCTTTAAGTGTCGCTAATTTATTATTACTCCTACAAATTTCCATTTCTTATAAAATACAAAACAAATGAACACCCAAGTGTATCCATTTTTGGCGAGCGTCTGGCCTAACGCACCTTAAACAGATAACTTTCACCAATTAAATGTAAAATTTATCGAGTGGGGCATATTCTGTTCCTTTACCGGGCTTCGGATGTAGCCAATGGATTGTATCTAAATCAATTATCGCGTTCGTTTCTCTAACAGTCTATTGTTTCAAGGAAATGTTCTCAAAGGGTCGTCATGGGAAACTATTCGATGCATACCTAATACGTTTTGCATACAACTACTTGTATCATATGCGAAGCGGTCCCACCTTAAATCAGAAATGTGGGGTTCAAATCTTAGATATATTTTTTTGTATTATCAACCATTTAGATTTTTAAACAAGTAGCTTCACGAAATTGTTTAAAAACTGAGCTACATAATTGTTTTTTTCAAGCCTTACTCCCCCTTTTTCCCCTCTAAGTTAAATATAGCTTGCAATAAATTTTAAAAGTTAATAAAGATATAGATATATATTTTATTAGTTAATGTAATAACTTAGTTAACACAATATTTCACAATTTTTACGAGCTTATTGTAAAATAATCTTACACGTGTTATATCCACAATTTCGAAACTAATGGTGGGTGCACACTATGTTCACGTTCCGATCTCGCTTCGCGCATAATGTGCAATCCGCATAGACTCAATTAATTAATTAATCAATCAATTTATTAATCTCAATTAATTATTATCGGGACTCCACAAGAAGTCCGGTGATATAATGTTTAATAAAACCTTGTTTAGTTTCTATTGGTTATTCAATACTTATAAAGCATCTAGAAAGCTTTTTCACAATTTTATTTTAATAAGAAACTTCTTTCTTTCAGTTAATATATAAAACTACACATAAAGATTTCTAATGTAGATACCAGTAATTGGTACATAAATGTAAACGTGTTTATATAATTTATGTATGTGACTTAGCTAATTTTGATGTGCTGTTGGTATTTCGATTAATTAAATAAATAAATAAATAAATTTGTATACATTTGAACATTGAGTGAAAATGTGAATACCAGAATACCAGACACAGGAAAAAAATGAAGACTTAAGATCATGTTGGAACTTTAGTCCCAAGAAGTAATCATGCTTTTATGCTCGCGAGCGCGACCATGAACACTGAAGCGGTACTCGCTACTCGCAAACGCAGTTGCAAACGAGACAATAGTGTACACCTAGCTTAATATAAAATAACGCTCACTTGCGCTGAGTCGAATCTTACCTAATGATAATTGGTTATTTATGTGGAAAAGTGTAAAGATGGATTTAAAGATAATCTGCCGTACAAATTGTTAGTAATTATTTCGCAAAACACCGGCCATTGTTGTTACTTTCCCTGCGTTACAATACTGATTCACAAACCGCTGGGAAAATCTGACCAAAATCTGGGTTGACTCGTCAATAGCAGGAAATACCGATTTCGTACAGATATCCTTCAATTCGTCCAAGAACATTTTGCATATTCTAATTGTACAATTCTAGACTAGAAAAAGATTATTATAATAGAAATTATTTTTTTAAATTTGGTAATTTTAAGTATGGGTATGGTTACCATCTAACTTTTTTGTTAGTATAATATTGTTATTATTCCAAACGGATATAGACTATGTTTTAATATAGATATAGAAATTGAAATATCATAGCAGAGTTGGCAGACCCACTTGGGTGATTTTCTGAAAAAATGACTAACAACCACTTTACAGAAAACTATACTTGTAATAACAGCATGTGTGCTGTTGTATGTTAAGTCACAAAGGGATGCCAAAGCCTATTGCCTTATCCCTTCCTAATCCCTTATCCCAATATGGTAGGCAGCGCACTTGCAGCACCTGTGGCGTTTCTTGTCTTATAGGCGACGGTATATTGTCACCTATCATCAAGTGGATCAAGAAAAAACCTTGGAATCCAAAAACACAGTAGGAAATTATCAGTATACGCCGGTGAATAATTAAGGTACAATTAGCACATGAGTGAGAACGCTGAGAACGCGTCTCATGGTTGAATATCAACAATATTTTAATAGCTCAATCGTCTCTAGCGTCTGACGTTTAGAATTAGCACGTTGACAAGTGGGTGTCGCCCTACTGAGCTTCAACATAAACACGTGTAACGTAGCGTTACTTATTTTATTTATTTTATTAGTTATATTACCTTATTTGTTTATTTATTTATTTAAGTATTTAAAAACTTATTATTTTTTTTTAAATATATAGAATTGCATTTGACGTTCAATATTCAAAATTTTCATTCAGAGAGCGTTTTTTGTTTCTCTGTCGCTCGCAGATAGCGGTTTAGTTTTGTGCTGATAATAGCCTGTATTTGCCAGTTCATTTTCTTTTACTGATTTTATGTCAACTATGGCTAGTTTTTTTTCCAAACTTTCTAAGCCTATGTCGGAAGAGACCAAGTTAGATATTTTGCTTAACAATATTAAACCTTGCTATACGCCAACTCTAGCTACATTTACAAATATAGAATCTTTAGAGATTCTCCGTACCATTTGTAAAAACTTCGATGATATCCACACTCGCCTTAGCATTAAGCCATCGTGTAGTAATTCATCTGATAACTTTAGACAGCCTTTTAAAAAGAGTTTTTCTCTTGACAAGTGTAGTGATGTCACTTCAAATACTAATAGAGTAAAGTCTCCTATTAGTTCACAAAATGTTAAAACTAATACACATGTTGTTAATTTTTGTCGCAAGTGTCGTTCAAGGGAACATAATATTAATAGTTGCCCCTTAAAAGATAAAATTTTTTGCTTTAGATGTGGAGCTATGGGTGTTAAGACTCCTCAATGTTCTAAGTGTTCCAAGTCGTTTTCTAAGTAGCAATTATCGGAGGGTAATCACAAAGAATTAATCGAACATTACTCAGTGGAGAACGATTGGTCTAGCTGGTTATCAATTATTAAGAA